>JAWQRP010002383.1:0-15745 GCA_033557875.1 Quadriops clusia | reverse complement strand
AGTACTTACATTCTCCCTTACAAAACTCATTGATGTTCTTTAAAATGCGACTTTTTCATAGTGGCGCAACCATCAACGCACATTCACCATAGAAATCACACTCCTTAAAATGGGAAAATTACCGACGTACGTTACAACGGCAATTATGTTTGTTGATGATGTCATAGAATCCTTTAATTCGCCAAGAATGGGACACCCTGTATGCGAGCCCACAAATGTGTTTAGTTTATCACCAATCACATGTCCTGCATTGTCACTAACGTTTAAGTAGTATGATAACGAATTAAACCTAATATCCTAGTTAATTTTTTAATTCTAACTTTTATTGTGAACGCGAATTGATCAAAATTATGCAATAACTTACCTGCCATGAAGAAGAAGTAGTGCGCCTTAATAGGCAATAGTTTCTTATTGATGCCCATGATTGGATTTCTTCACACAAAAATAAAAAAAATAAGAATTAGTTTCTTAACAGAATTTACTTTTAACAATAGATTTAAATATTACACGCAGCACATTTTACACGTTTATTGCCCCTAAAAGAACGAGGACTGACTTGTTGCCCGGATTCATGATCCACTTTAACTACTTAATTACATTATACTATTTGCAACAAAATATTATTGTGATAATCAAGATAATTTTTATCTCAGGCGGGGCTTGTTGTTCGTATTATAGTTAAATGATCAAATCTTTACATGTACGTACTTAAATTATCAAATCTTGACTTGAAATTCATTGAAACTTCGATATTTATAACCACATACATTATAACGCTTTCTATTCTCTTTATTTTTAACTCTATATAGGTTTTTCAATAGTCCTTTGTAGATATCATTTATATGTGGTATCATACTCCAATGATATATCATCTTACCTTCGCTCAGCTCTATAAAGTACAATATATGTATGTATATTCACGTGTCGCTATTTATAGCACATCTTAACGAACAACTCGAAAAATATCACTGTTTACACTCTTTACGAGCATCCAGAGTTCGTACACTGAATAAGAACCGCCGAATTAAGGACCGATCTCTTTGTTTATTTGCGGATTATATATTTATCGCGAAGTGTCTCCTCTTTAGCGCACTAAAAATTGTCCCTCGACAGAGGCACATGGCTAATTGCCATAAACAGAACCGGCCAATTAATTTATTTCGCTTTTGTTGATGTTGACACTCGCGTTCTGCTCGGGCTAGATGTTTAAACAGTGTCACTTTCACTGGCGATAAGCTAATTGAAAATTCAATTTCTTGATGAAGCGACTCTGGTCAACACCATTGACTTGTTCTAGCCGACGTTGACTTATTTCAATATGTATACATATTATTATTTGTGTAGTTCTATCACATATATGTGGTTCTATTAGCTTTTGCTCGTTTTGTGTTTAGTTAAATAGAATGCCCAAAAGGGCGCACGCAGGTAGAAAAAGAATAATCTGTATAACTACTGGGTGGTCTAAAACGAGTCTTTTGTGTAATTCAAGGAAAATAACTTTATTTTTTATTTGTGACAGAATTTATTTCATAATTGCATCAGTATAATATGGTTGTTTATTTAAGATAAAATATTAATATTGCATTGCTGCACATAAATGCTATCTATATTCACGATAAAGAAAATTTTCTATCATGTTTAAGATATTATAATAAGTAAATAGTAATTGTATTATTTTTCTAATAATATGATATTAATAATAATAATATAAATAATAATAATATAGTAATTCGATTAATCAAGTTACGTTAATGTTGACAGTATAGTAATCCTTATCTCCAAATAATAAAATTAAAAATAGCTATTCGTTCAAAAGATAAACTTGACTGGTTGTATTTACATATCGTTGATTTACATATTCACGTAGGTTGTATTTACTAAAATACGTACTAATTCAGCTCACTTAACCCACCTTTCCATTTGCAGCCTCTCATCTCACAGATACGAAAAAGAGAGCAATCCTTTTCGGTAAAATAATTTAATTAAACAATGACTGCACAAGTTCGCAAACATGAAATCGCTGACCTCTCGCACTGAGCATACAAATTACTCTAAAATCAGTAAATACGTAAATGAATAGCTTAAGGTCATCTTATCACAACAATACTGCCTGTAAAACCGTTGGGATAGGCAACCCAACATACAATTGGGCGTTACTTATGCAACCACATATACATATAATAAAAATTCTATTGTATTGGAGCATTACTGGTAGCATTATGTATTAGCAATCATAAAAATCTAGCCCCTATTAAAAATAAATGAAATTAATCTTTATGCACGTTCAATCATTTAACTTTTTTATTTATTTATTACTTCTATCATTACAGCATACATAGATATAGTTCCACATTAAATAAATTATCCGCAAAAACAATTAAGTTTAATTAATCAATTAATTAATGCAATTTAAGTTATAATTTAAATAAAATTTACTGGTTATTAGCCGAACACAAACGGCGGTTTTAGTGAAATTGTGCCTCATTTATTGATTAAAAGACACCTGGAATCAACCTTGCATGAAATGTATGCCATTTCCCATACAATTATTGATTATTTCAGGGAATTTCTATGTGTTCATGTTGTTAGGAAATACTAAATACATATTTGCGACTTCTTCTTTAAATTCGTTTCTAGGCTTGTACTTATTATTTGTGACATAAATAGTGTGAGTGACAAAAATAAACACTTTAGTGTATCGGATATAAGATATTAATGTCATCGAGCAATAAGGTACGTATTATTTTTAAATCTAACTATTACCACATATATATGCGCTATTACTCTATTATAAATACTCCACTGTGTTTACTTTTATTGATGACTTGCACTTTTAATTAGAATGTGGTCAAGAGAACGAGTTCGAAACCTGCCACCAAAGTACTGGAGAGGGAAAAGGATAAACTTAGAGAGAAAAGTAAAGTAGAAGAAGTCAACGGAAGGGTAGTAAAAGAAAATGTAGCAAAAGAAAGAGTGGTAAAAGAAAGAGCAGTAAAAGAAAGGGTAGTAAAAGAAAAGGTAGTAAGAGAAAGGGTAGTAGAAGATAGTGTAGCTAAACAAAATGTAGCAAGACAAAATGGAACAAGAGAAATAATGGCAAGAGAAACTGGCTCAAGAGAAAATATAGCAAGAGAAACTAGAACAAGAGAAACTGGAACAAGAGAAATCGGAACAAGAGAAAACGTAGCAAAAAGAAATATAGTAAAAGAAAAGGTACCATCGGAAAAAAATATTCCCTTGCCGGAAACAAACGCCAAAACTGTCAAAAAACCAATGGGGCCTTCCGCAGCGCCGACAAAAATGACTGCAACTTCTACGAAGGACAAAAAGCAAATTAATCCTACGACTAATCGTTCCGCAAAATTAAATAAAACCAATTCTATAGACCGACCTAGTGGTAGAGTAGTAAGGACACAATATTTCCCATCGAAGGATATGATAAGCAATGTCGTCAAAGAGCAAAGATTAAAAGAACAAGCGAAAACCCTTATCAAGAATTCTGCGAGAAATGATTACGATTCATCGGCTGACGATAGTTTAAGCATGGAAAGACCAAGAACGGCAACACTAAGAAAAGGGAGTATTGTTAATATGAATATTGCTGGTCCTGATGCCCCTAAATTAAAACAATCCGTAACGACAAATCATAGTAGAAAATTGGACCACAAATTTAATGAGTTAAATTATGATAAAAAAGATAATTATGATAAAAAAGATAATTATGATAGTAACGATAATTCTGATAATTATGAAGACGACTTCGAGTCGTACGAATCAGATTTCGAAGAATACAATTCATCGGCTTCGAGTGTTTCCGAGGAACTAACCGATACAACTCTGCCAAACAAAAAGAATCCCTCAAGCATCGAAACAAATCTAAAAGCGTCAAGTATCGAGGTTGACGAAGATCGTAAATTAGATTCCGGGAATTTCGAATTACCGGAATACAAACACAAGCACATGTTGGATAATATAAGGGAATCGATCGAGCAAGAAAACAATACTCTAAACTCAGAAACTCGCAGTAATTTAACTTCACTCTCGGACGAAGGATTCGAAGACGGTAAATCCGTAGCCAGTGTGCCATTTTTTAACTTTTTAGACGCTCAAAAGAAATTTCAGAAACGGAAGAGTATCGAGAAGAAGCGGCGAAGAGGACAAGAGATCTTAACGTTGATTAAACTGGATTCCCAGTCGTACACTTTGTTCGAAATGCAACCGATTCCTTATTCAACTTTTATTAAAATGTACGGGAGCCATAACGCTATTCAATGCAGTACTCAAACTGGGGAAGAAGACGTATCCGAGGAAATTCAAACGGATCCCATAGAAATGGTATCTAAGTGGACTCAGCTTCCTATAAGTATTCCGAAATTAGACGTGAAGAAGGAAGATTATTTGAGAATTTACAAGAAAGAATTTCGTGGTGTTGGCGATGATCAAATTGGTGCTAATCAAGTTGGTAATAATCAAATTGGTTTAAATCAAGTTGGTAATGATCGAATTGGTGATGACCAAGTTGTAACAGAAAAATTTGAAGACGATGCGTTCAACAGCGAAACTAACGAAAAATTGATTAAATTTATGAATTCAGCCGGGAAAGTAATGTTAACGATTTTAGAGGAGCGAAATCAATATTCCTTGGGAAACATTAACGGCTTGAGTAACGTCCCGTTTAGTAACGGTTACGTTTCCTTTAACACCAATAAAAGTATATTGAAAGGACGACCGGTGGATTACGTTATTTTTTCATCACAAACCGACACATTTGTAACTATTCACGGAAACGAAACCGACAATTTTAGTGATACAACCGGATTTTTGCAAAGAGGAATTATTTGCATTTGGAATATTTACCATCCCGATGAACCTGCAAAAATTGTAACGGCTTATGGTGATATTAATTGTTGTTGCTTCGGATTAAACGAAGAATTCGTTTACGGTGGATTAAAAGATGGTTCAGTTGCTGTGTGGAGCATCGACATGCCATCGACTTATAAGCAATCATTTAAACTTGGGGAACAAGAATATAACTTACCTAATTATATTACAGAAATTAACGCCGGACATGGTTCTTGTATCGTTTCAATAAAACCTCTAGCCGATACTTCAGATTTAATAGCACGAAATAAAAATGTTAATATTAACTTAAATATTAACGCAGCGAAATATTCTGAACAGGTATGTTCTTTAGACGAAGAGGGAACTATTATAATATGGGCTACATTAGTGAAGATGGATAAACACAACCAAATCAATATTTCTTTAGTGCAAAATTCTGTAATATCACTGAAATTGCTACATCCTGAATTCTTGGATTTGCATTGCACCGATTTGATTATTAACGTGAAAAATAGTAATCATATTCTAGTCGCAACAAATTATGGGTATATTATTCATTGTTTGCCTAGTAATTCAAAGCCGATTCCTGCAAAATATATTCCTGGTAATTCAAATTTACATTAAAAATAATTTGCATTAAAAATAATTTACATTAAAAATAATTTACATTAAAAATAATTTACATACAAATAATTTATATTCAAAACAATTTTGATATTAAAAGTATTTAAAATCAATGTATTTCAGATGTAAAATCGACAGCGAATTCACTAACGCCTTGCCCATTTTCCCCGAATTATTTCCTGGCAGGACAAGAAGACGGAAACATTTATCTCTATTCGCTAACAATAGAAAAGTGTCTTAAGACGTTGAACAACAAAGCCGACGACAACGAGCAATGCAAAATCGAACAAGTAGAATGGTCTTTTAATAAACCGTTTATTCTCTATTCTAAAGACAACAACAATACCATCCACATATGGGACCTTGAATTAAGTGATATCTTTCCTACTTACTCTATACCATTTAATGAAAAAATTAGTTGCATCAAATTAGCTCCTATTATTCTGTCAAAGGATAAAGTAATCAAGCGTTCATATATGGTAAGTTATTATTTTGTAGTATTATTATTATTATTATATGAATTTCTTGAAATCTTCCTAATCTTCACTTAATTTCAGATAATTGCCACACAAACTGGTTCGATACATTTGCATTTGTTGAACAACGAACACGGCCCGCAAACCCTAGAGAAGTACCAAGAAGATGTTAATATGTTTTTTAAGTATGTTAATAGATTATAAAATTTTATAATTATTGTTAGCGGAAGATATAAATAAAGATTAACTAAATAAGTTGAAAACAGGAAAAGTAGTACTATTTCTATTGTCTATTAAAAATTACCCTCTCCAGTAATAAAACCATAATCCTCCTATATCAAAGAGTGCACTATCCTGTATAGCAATAAAGAAAACATAAATAAAGAGCCAAGATAAATAAACATACTCCAAAATGAAAATTTTAATATTTCGCACAGATTAAAACAAAAACGGTTTTCCCGACGTCTTCACACAAATACTCCCATTATAAAGCACACCGTCGTTTCTTCTTCGGCCCGCTACTTTCCTCCAAGGAATCGCTAGCACACTCGCACACGTTAATACTAACGGGGTTCTTAGCGCAATCTTTTTGCGCCTTTGCCTTGACCTCCTCTTCCTCAAAGGACGAACTCGTTGAATCGCTGCAACATTGGCACACGGAAAATTGAACGGCTTTATCTTTGGTCACGCACTGATTTGAACTGACTTGCCGTTCAGGGCAAGCCTTACAAGACGGAGTCTGCATGTTATTCTTCCAATTGCAAGGGTATATCTTCTTCACGACGGATATTTCCTTCCGCCGGCATTCGTCGCGTTTCGACATCCCCAGCATCTTGGCCCCGGCCGCGATCAGAACGTATTTGTCGTGCTTCTTCTCGACGAACCCGTCACGGATGCACCTCTTTAAGCAAGTCTTCATTTGATTCTCGAGATCCCCGTCGGTTATGTAATTTTTCTTTACCATCATCATGATATCGTTCAAACGGGCCCCGCAGTGAAAACTCGGAATTCCGTGGAGCGCCTGCAGACTGAGGAGTACGCTCATGCACATGCTGCGGATCTTCCGAGTTTCCGCGGATTTCGGACATTTCGACATCTTCTGGGCTACATTTTACGAAAACGAAAATGACGATGAGAAAGTTGGACGCCAAACGTGACGCGACATTTGTCAGTGTCAGGATTAAATCTAGGGAAACAACAGGGAAACAATGTCAACAAAATTAAGAAGAAACGATATACCTGTTCGTAATATAATTTATTTTATAAATAGTATAAATATAGCAGTATATGAAAATTGTAATAAATATTTTTGAATTTATACACAAATTTAACAATAAATAAAAGCAATGTGCGCATTTCGTCACATTATAACCGGCTATTTTAAAAGTATACCTTACAGCTGCTCTACTACCTTAAAAACCGACACAAACTAAACAAGTTACTTTGCAAATAAACTAAAGACATGCAATTAAAAACACTTTCTAATTAGTTATATAAGAGGTTGCGGCAACAGCAAACGGCTTTCTTGGACAAGCAGCGGACCGCTTAAAATGTTAAGCGAATCGCAAATAACGTTATTAAAAGTAAGGCAAGATTGGTCTAGTTGACACGTTTCTCTCAAATTACATTCTCCTCTCGTATCGTCTTTGTGTATAACTAGAGGCCTCTGAAATTTTCCAATGAAATAAAAGAGTATTGTCATGGAAAGCAATAATGTTTGGTAATATTATTATTACGATGCTGCCCAATCTTTAATAAAAATTAAAAAACACTAACAAGAGATTTATGATTAATGCTAATAAAAATAAATCGTGAGGAGGAAATCCAGTTATTTTGAATAAAGAAATATTTTCAAAAATTATTTTGAATAATTTGTTTAAAAATCGATATGTAACAATTTTTTTTATAAACAAAATTATTAAACGAATAAAAAGTATTAAATAAAACAAAAAGTTGTGACAAATTTCACATGTTGGTTTTAAATCTATGTATGTAACGGCTACAGATATTTTTTGTCTTTTGATTATTATTACTTACTTAATGTAGGACTACTTTTAGTTTTCATTATAAAAACCTACCGGACGAATAACCTATTATAAAATGCCACGCCCAACAAAAGTCATTTGTTCGAAAAACCCGATCGTTGGAATGTACTTACAAATATCCGAATCATTGTTTTTAAAGGCCATATTTAATCGCATCAGCTCGTCAAGACTTCGTTGAATTGCAGTAAGCAACCGACGGCCCCGAAGTAGCCCTCGTGTTCCAGAAAGAGGGCTTTCATCGTCCCTTTCGACCAATAGTCCATCGCGTAAGCGAGGAGCTTCATGGCGATCGGATTCACTCGTAAGAAGTTTCCGACGAAAACCACCCTTTCTATTTTTTCCTGGATGGCACACATGCGGGCGATCGAACCGATGTTGTTCGTGATTGTTACTAAAGTCGCTCTCGCTAAGTCTTCTCTGCTCACTTTGCTCCTGCGGTCTCGGGAGATCATCTGACCGAAGCTGAAAATCATTCATTTTTGTGTTACTCTTCATAGGTTAATTCAATTTTTCTTTAATAATATTGATATATATATATATATATGTAGATAATTCATGTTTAATAGCTGATAATAGTAATAAAATCATTACTTTTAAGTACATACCTACTAGCCACTAGATCCCCTGGTAACCCAAATCGCTCGTAATCTCCACCATAAATATCTTTAACCAACTTATCGACACGGGTGCTATCGCCCCCTGCCGCTAGTTCAATAGCTTCTTCAAAAGTATTGCACCCTGTTAGTAGGCAACATAGACCAAGGAATGTTCCCCCTCCTATACTGAAATAAAAACATTGTTAAAAGAAACAGTTTTTAAATATTAAAGAAAAATTTAAAACCAACCTGGTTCCGGATATTCTTTTGTAATTAGTAGGCCCATAAGCTGCTAATACGCTAACGCCAGAACCCATATTAACGATCAAGAAGGGATATGGGTCTGAAAGGTCGTAGTTACATTTCATGCACTTGGAATCGTCGGTAGGATCTGCCCAATAATAACATTCTGTTGGGTTTTGTGCGTCTACATATTGTATCCCGCGGATCAATGAGTCAAACTCGTCGAATTTTTCTAGCTTCATGTTGAGTTCCTGTTTGAATTTAGTAGTAATTAGTTAATCAATTAGTTAATATTTTAATTACATTAGTTAATTTTTTAATTACGTTACTTAATTTTTTAATTAACTAATAATAATAGAATAAATGAGACGACATCAACTTACTTTTCTGAAATTTTCTTCAAATTTATAAGCGCCACCACCTGTCGCACAGACGGTTGTTACTAAGCTAGCCATGCCTTTTGATCTAGCTAGTTCTAGAAAGTTCCCCATTTCGCTAGTGGGGAACCGAATGAAATGTAAAGTTCCAGTTCGTCCTCGGATTTGGATGTTGTCCAACTAAAGTAGAATGATTAGAGATTATTGACTAAGGCATTAATACATTAAATTAATACATTAAATTAAGATCAAATTGCAAGAACAGATCTAATAGTTAACTTAGGACATGTTCATGTTAAAATAATAAACGTGCATAGTTTGCAATACACCAAATAAAAACGCCAGGAAAGTCACATTAAATATTTACATCATTAAATATTTACATCAAAATTATAATTCGCATACAAATTGTTCTCCTCATGCATTAACAAGCATCAGAATTCAGTCGGGTATTGATCTTTGGCCTCCCGTATTATCTAGTTGAGGTGAAGTTCAACATTACTGGGCAATAAAGAATATTTACATAAAATGTGGAACTTTAAACCAAAGTGGTCTGATGATTTTGTAACGAGTTCTAATGACCATTTTTAAACCAATCATGATCAAAGCAATGATTTTTAAGCTAATCACTTTAAAACCAATTATTTATGAGGCAATTAAACATAATGATTCACGAGAGCACAAATATAAAAGGTTATCACCAGTTATCATGGATTTGCCTCAAGAACAATGCATGCACATAACTAGACAAAATTTTTTATTTAAAAATAATACCTGTAAATGTATGTCCCGGTGTCCGGTTTTCCCATAGGCAGAATTTTTCGTCAGGTACCTCCGAATGTTCTTCAGGCTCTCCACCTCAGATTCGACTTCGTCTCGGGCCGTATCCTTCGGCTCAAAGTAGACGAGTTTACATAAGGTACCTCCGATGTCCATGCCGAACCACGGCATCGCTGCAAAAACTTGTTGTTAGTCATTAGTTAATGTTATCTATTGTTGTTCAAATACTACAAATGATGCAATGACCTTTTAACTTCCACTTAATATCTCAACTTTTAAGAGCACGGCTTTTCGTACTTACTTGGGTGATCTTCGGTCAATCCGTTAACGGTGCCGTTAAGGGAGGCCCCCTTCGAAGGTTTAACAGTGTCCCCCATTTTAGAGAATTTAGCCCTCAAGCAACCTTTACAAGCATGAGGGGCCATCACAATTAGTCCTTTCTGAAATTCCAATAAGCAAGTTAACACAAACGAGCAAGTTGACACAAAACGATCAAGGCCGCTAAATTAACGATGCGCTATGTATTACGTCTTTACAGATAATGCTATTAATTTTAGATTATTAAGGCTGACGAGTGTGTAAATTGCAGGCGTAATTTCCCGTGCGTATAAAACAAACATTTATTAATAGACATACATATTCTCCCAAAATATTTGTTATTTGGAAATATTTGTTATGACTTCAGAATTGTTAAGTAATATGAATCACTTCCAGCTTTCACCCGAAAAACAAATTATTAATGTGCATAAATAAAATAAAGCAAGCAATAGAAAGATTGTGTAACTAAACAAATATGTGCAACAATTTTCAAATGACAACAATAAGCCGAATTTTAATTAAAATATAAGAAGTAAAACTATTGCTACCGTTAGCAGAAATGAGTTGAACGACCAACGATAGTTATGATTTAGAAAATAATTCGAAACAACTATAGGGAAGTGATTGTTTTAGAAAATAGGGCACAACAATAAATGTTAGAACGGTTCTAATCTGGATGGAGCACGACTAACTAGAAAGGTCAACCTTGAGCGGAGATAAACAAATTCGTAGATTAACGTAGAACAGATTGATGCAAAGACACAATTCTATTCGCACATGAACATGAGCTGATTTTGCGTACGACAAGATTTCTTAACGATCACATAACCTCTAATGCTTACCTTGCGTCATTTTGACACCAACATTCGACTTACTTTCGATTCCAAACTTGAATTCTCATCAAAAATGGAAAAGAAACGAATTTACTCTTTCAACTCTGTTCGTTGCACCAACGGAGAGGGAAAGTAACGCTTTAATCGAGAGAACGAACGATCATGACACAACACCTATCATATCTGTACTGTACAAAGGATAATCCTTGAGAGGTTAGGTGACGTTTCTCGATACTTGTCAAACTCTGCTTATGCAACCGATGATGCACCAACGACCGCCAAATTCAAAATAATTTTTTTTAATTTCATTATTAAAGATTACAGAATAGTATTAAAGTGAATTAAAATGGTGTTTCAAAATAAAAATTGATTTTTAAATTAAAAACATGCAGTATATAGAACATACAGTCAGTTACAGAACATACCTTATGTAATCAAGTAAGGGTACAATATGAATTACTAGATAAAACGACGATAATTTTCCCACTTTACTGATGTATTCTTGATAAGTAAAGGCGTTTTTACGAGTTATTTTTACTTGAGAATTCACACTTCAGTGTGATTTTACAAGGTGAGAATGTAACAATAGCTGTCGAAACTGCAGGAAACATTTTATTGTACTTTTAGGAAACAATATCTAATCAATTATACATACAGAAGGAGGAATAAATAGTATTAACCAAATATGTACGCCATTATTACGTATTTTGTCCTGACACTTGCATAATTTTTTTGTTATTTTCTTTGAATAGCAGAATGTGAGCTTATTTCCGTTATAATTATGTAAATTTATACATATGTACTCAGAAATTTTAAAAATCTTAAGACATGTTATTCAGGTCAATAATAATAATAATAATGTTTTAGCTTAATGAGTTTAATATAAATAAAAAAATAATTAACTCGTGGTGTAAATCTAACTAAAAGTGAGGAAATCAAGTATTATAAAATAATACAGTCGGTAATAGGTTGTTGCTTTGTAGCAGATCGGACAGGTTTTCCTTCGTAAACTTCGCCGACTATATTTGATACTTCTCCGTAATCCGGAAAAGCCATCGTGTACAGCTTTGAATGCACAAGTGTACCATTTACTTTCACTTCAAAAGAAGCTGAAAATATAACAACGTGTAGAACTTAATTACCTAATGTTTGCACAATATTACCTCTTCTCCCTTCCTGGCCGTTCAGGTTTACCTCAGGGAACTTCTCTTTAACATAATCGGAAAGTTCTTGAAATTTCTTTAAATAACCACAAGTGCCGCTGTAACCAAAAGTTACACTCGAATTATAGAATTAAGAAGTTGCTTTTACCACTTACTTACCAGTATTCAACGTCTACTACTACTACTACAGACATTTCTTATGAACTAAAATAACTTCGTGTTATGTTAAAATCAATTTAATTTTATTACAGTTGTACAATAATAAACATTTATGTATAAACCAATTTTATTAGGTTAGCTGCCTGTCACAACAATACAGGGCAGTACTTCCTGAAAAGAGAATTAATTTTATGAGTGATGAGAAAAACACAATTTGATCATATTACATAATATTTAATAAACTTCTTAGTAAATCATATACATAGAGAAAAATAAAGACATCCGAAATAAAAAATTAAAGTTATTCTCCGACATCGCAGTAACCTAGTATTTCAAAGTCGGAAACTCCAACTTCTTTCTGCCCATTCCAATAAGATAGCGCAAAAGGTTCATTAGGACCTGTTCGATAGGCTTTTCCTGTATTATACAACCCCTTGATATTAATTCGACCTGCATACAACTTATAATTTGGTAATTGCCCTCCCCCTAAAATAGGATTGCATTTCGGTGGTATTTGTCCATTCTGAACCTGTATCCATGTCGGTGGCACATTTGAACAGAGAATCTAAAAATAAATAAATGTTGCATTATGTAATAATATAGAAAAAATACACACCAAAGTGGAGAAATCGTCTTTATACTCGATATGTGAGGAGTACGAATAAGAATATCGATCATTCGGATATATTGTCGATACCATCAAACCCAATCCTAATATAACAGAAGCCCCGATATAAGTGGAATCGTTTCTACAAGTCGTTCCTGCTGGTACAGCATCATTTGGAATCGTGCCATTATAGTGGCGCCAATAATAAAGTTCTTCATATTCTGTAGCACGAGAAAAATAATATAATATATATTAACGTAGGAATGTACATATCTTCTACTTCTTATTCAATACATACTTGCAATAGACAAATGGAACACTAAGAATAAACTAAAGAACAATAACTTTGTTGATGAAAATTGTATCATATTTGCTTGTTTAATATGATCAACCCAAACTAGAATGAAATTTTAAGCAATGGAACATTTTTTATATACACCTAATTGAATTAAGGGATTTATTGAATCCTTTATAAATCCAAGGACGATTACTTACCACGAATTATTCCTAATATGTAATTGAATTGAATTATAATGCTTAATTGAATTGAATTGACACATATTGAGTCTCAAATTATTTTATTCATTTTAACAAATAAAATTGTTTGAGGATACATTTTTCTTTATTCAACACAAAAATATAATTCTAAGACAAGACCTCTAGATTAATATGTATAAAATATACAGATATATACTTAAACGAAAAAACCATCACAGGGCGAAATGAGATTGTTGAGGACTAGAGGGAGGGCTGATAGGCACATCGGGTAATTTTATACTCAAATTTTTGAACGAAAGCTCCAATTTTTCTTCTTTTGGCGATTCTTTTTTAGACCCATTAGAACCATTATTGCCGTTGGTATCCGACATTAGCAGTTCCGCTAATTCTTCTTCTAAATCTACGTCAGTTTCATTGATGGGTTGAGCGAGGGCATGTTGAATGTCGTCTTGAATATCCAGAACCTCTCCTATTTCCAGCATGGTTGTGGTAACGTTATCTTCGTTCAATCCGTTTTCTTTGAAAGTACTTCTAAGGGACTTTAATGCTGATTTGTACGTATCTAGGACTTGTGCGTTCATTGTGGCATCTTGTACCCGTGATAGTAAAGTTTGAACATTAAAGAGAGCATCGGCCATTTTTGCTACTCGTTTCTCTAATTCGTGTTTTTTTCGTAAACAAGTTTTAGCCTGAAAGTAGTAAATTATTTATTATTAATTATTTTATTTATTATTAATTATTTTATTTATTATTACTTATTTTATTTATTATTAATCATTTTATTTATTGTTAATTATTTTATTTTATTTATATATCTAAGATTAATATATATGGTATAATATATTTATATCATATTTACCGTCTGCTTATGACCTTTAACCAAATATGACTTCGTCTCAGTAACCAGATTAGACATTTCCTCTTCCAACTTTTGAATATTTTTCGTTAAAGCGGTTTCACTTCGCTGCAACATATAAATATCCACTTCCAACTCGGAAAGTAACCCGACTTTCTTGATATCCCCGAATTTAATAAGTAAAACAACTTCGCCTCCCTCGCTGCCTTTCAATTCTCTAGTAGACACCTTCCCGCCACTCTCGAGGTTTCGCAACAACAAACCCAAATGAAATTTGTCGGTTTTTGTTTCCGAAACCAATTCGTTAAAGTCGATTACCTTATAACTTAAACTATCTAACGTCATCGTTAGCAAGGAATCTCCGTGTTTCTGCACAGTCGCCAAATGTACATAAACGGGATCTTTCTCCGATGCAATTAACGAATCCTTTAGTTTCCTAAATGACCACAAGACAGGTCGCTTAATGAATAAGTCGGTGGCCCAGCCAGCCCAGGTTTCCGAGGATTTTTGCATAAATTGATCGATCATTTTCAGGTCACCGTTCTTGAGCATTTCGTCGACGACGACGTTCAAGCAGCTGGGGAATCTACCGTCTTTCTTGAAGGCACTCAACAAATCACTCGTTTTAAAGTAGTAAATCTTGTGGTGGTCACAAAAGACCGCCAAGAGGTTTTTCCAGAATTCCAGCTTAGTTTCGAAGTCTTTCGGGTTAACTGAACGGTTCCGAAATGGGGCAAAAAGGACGTTGATCCTTTCTTCATCATTCCAGAATTGGGGCAACTTGTCGCTGGGCAAGGTGGTGATGGATGGTAGGTCGACGTTTTGTTGAGACATTTTAGGGAAGCATTCTAGCACAAATATCTGCGATTATAGGTTGCACAATTTAGAGTTGTTTGATTTGGTTGACACTACTTAACCTCAAATTGGAGTGTGACGTTTCTTGCGTCAAGTTTGACAGCGCATTTGACATCGCGTTTGACATCTTGACCTTGAAAAACTCGGTAATTTTATTTTGAAGTTTCTTTGGTTCGCTTTTTATTATATCCACAGATTCAATGTGTAATTGTATTAAACAAAAAATTATATTACTCCTTAAATATTGATAGTAATGGGCGTAAGGTCTAATAAATATATATTTAAATATTTATCTCAACGTTTCGCTATTAAGTAATAACATCTTCAGGAGATAATTAGTTATAAAATAATATGAAATTTCTTACTTGACAAATAAAATCATGTAATATCTTCTTATTTTAATTGATAAAATAATAAACAAAATAAGTTTCACTTAAAATAAAAATAAGAATATGAATGTTATTTAGTACTTT
>JAWQRP010002382.1:0-15750 GCA_033557875.1 Quadriops clusia | reverse complement strand
TTTTGGCGGGACTTGAAATATGCTTATTTTCTAAAGTTTTTTTAAACAATTTAACATCTCTACAATTATAATGATTACTCTTATTCAGCCTCTTTTGACATGCTTTATACGTTAAAGCAAAAAAAAAATCTATGCATGTTCCCCATTATAAACAATGATGCAACTACGTACGCATATTTTAACGAGTCTCAACACTATTAAAAATTACACATGCTGTAAAAATTCATTCAATGTTTTCCCAAATTAACCCTCCAGTTTTGTAACTTGTTGTCAAATGTTTATGACCACAGTGCTGAAGTTATCTAATTGTATTTTTCTCCGCGGTAAGTCAAGTAATCTCGTGTATTTCAGCGTATACCGTTAAAATATTTTATGGCTCCATTTATTAAAATCTTTTCGTTTTTTTTTATAAAAGAGCAAGGCGAACAAAGGGGATTGTTAAAATAAAAGATACAGACATTCCATTGACAAATTTTGCAGAAAGGGGGAGGGAGACGACTGTTAAACAAATGTCTGCTAAACAAGTAGCTGCAGAGCGCTTAATTAGTACATTATTAAATTAGGTAAAAAGGGTCGGAAGATGGAATTCAATTTATATACCAAAAAGTTTAATATTGTTTTAAAACTAATTTTCCCATGTGATATGAATATTGTGGCTTATTTCTATAAAAGTTTATGGCAATACTTGACATTCATTTACTTGATTTAAATTCAAGTTGCACATCATTACATAAAATTCATCCATTCGATTGGAGGAAGCGCACAACAATTCTTAACTCAGTACATATCTAGTAAAATGCCATGGGATTATTCCTAAATCCACATTGTATTCTTTACAAAATTACGGCTAAAATGTTTATCCCGACGTAAAAACTGTGAAAATAAAATCCGGTTTTTTATGGAAGGGTAAATTTAGTCGTTCCTAAATTGTCACAGAACTTAAATGGGATACTAAAAACCGCAGACATATTGTTCAGTTGTATGGAGTGAGTTTGTCCAACAAAGGCGACTTTCAGGTATGCAACGCTGTAATTAATCACCGGAGTAATAATTTAATTCAGCATGTTAAGCTGAACGTCCTTTTTGCCTTCCTTTGGGATACATGAAATTGCGCGAACAAATATGTAAAACGAGAAAATTGAAATATGCATACACACTGCTTTCATCTTAGCTGCTACACGTGTTGGATATTGCGAATATGAATATTTTTTTATGATTGCGAGTACAATTCTTCAACCTTTTTGCTTTTATGGTGCCCCGAAATTTATTGCTGCAACAGACAGACAGTAAATCGATACACAATCTTAATTTTGTGTTCTCATATTTGTTCTTTTTGACTTCTGTGTGATGTGTTGCCACGAAAAAAGTTACCTTTTTGTGCGAATAACAAATTGTAGGATGCCTTGATAATGAAACGTTTTAATATAATTTTTTATTTTATTAATAAACCATACAGCAATACTGTTATTTTCTGGAATATATTGTAACAATTTTGCGTAATGTAAACGGATTCATGAAAAATTTAATTTGTTCCCGGCTGAAAGTATCGATATTATCACAATGTTGATGAAATCCATACTTCACTTTCAGTCTCGGTGCACAAATAATTGTTAATAAATTCAGTTGCAACGGAATATATGCACAACAATCGTGCAGTCTATTTTGAAACATAAGCATGCAAAAATAATTGTATTGACTTAGCTAATATGGAAGCTTTCATTTATGACGTCAACATATTTTGCATTATAATGATAACAAAATGTTATCCCCTCGTTTTAGAATTATCAGTGTTAAGCCCTCCACTTGCCACCGCACGAGAGTTTGCATGTATCGTAATGCGTTTTAATTAATTGCATGATTCCGTTATTCTACTTATTACACCTAATGGATTGTATTGTTTTAAAATTATTTTTGTCATGTGGGGAAAGAAATACAACTAGGAAAATGAGATAAATTGTCTAAAGTATACAGTATAAAGTATATGTAAACTTTGAACGTCATAAATCAAGAACTATGTACATACTAACTATCGTAACTAATTAACGCTACTGTTTAATATATCTTTGGGTACACTGAAAACTCAAAACTTTTAGTTTGTTCACTAAAGAAGATAAATAAATTCATTCGACTTATTTAAATGCTACTCAAGCTTATCGATAAAGATCTGCTAAACTGTACGTTCTTGCAAGAAATAATATCGACACATTACTAGTTTATAACAAGAAAATGTGTTAAATTATTGTTATACAAATTTTCCCTAATAATTAATGCGCATACATTTGCAACACACATACTGCATATGTTGTAAACTGCACTTCAGTTTCCAAACTATTATATAGGACTTTGTCGATAAAGCTATAAATTTGATATATCTTGAGAGAAACACCCCGTAGAGTCAGTAAAGATTAAATTCATTTGGAAAACTATGACGTACACGATCATCGAATGAAAAATGTTAACTGAAGTTCTAAACTAACGAACATCCGCAAAAACTTTTGAATTGAGTTAATGTGGTATATAAATGGGAAATATGATAAAATGTGTATACGAACCCTGAAAACATGTAGACTTTGTAATTTGATAAATACACGAAACCTTCGGGAAAGCTCTTCTTGGTAAAGTTTATAAGCTCGTGAAAAGTTAGTTGCCCAACGGGATTGGTTCCCTTGCAACTTAGTAGTCTTGAATTGGCTTTACTCCGAAGCGCGTTTTTAAACAGGCATTTAGTTTAACATAACCCTCGCTTATCCGTTTGCTTCTACATCATTTTTCTCCAACTCGCAGCAGTCTAATTTAATATTAAACGCGGGCCAGCATGAAATTTTACCCATTTTTTAATGAGAGTTTTATTAACTGTAAAAAATAAATACATACATAATAAATAAGAACAAACGCGGGAGTATAGTCACAACTTAAAAAAAATGTGCTCTGACTACAATTATCTTTATTATTACAACGTGTGGACCATATGTTTGCATCGACTCAATTGCCCCTAAATTGCCATAAATACACTCGCTAATTCGTATAAATATTCTGAGTGATGTGCAGGTGTACGGGTAATAAAACCTTTTGATGTTGTTTGCGTCAATGCAATTACAAGGTTGTATCTCTGCTAGGAATTGGCTCTTGCAAAAGATAAAAGTTCATCAAATTATCGAATTAAAACGTTCGATCGTTACCTTTAGGTGGTACACAGGGCTGCAGTCTAAATTATGGTAAAAACAAATATTCCTGGACATCGATGCATTACGTTTAGTTTTCCCTATAAAGTGGAGTACACTGAGTAAAATGTTCGGGCCACAATTTATTATTAAGGCAAAATCAGAAGAGAATCATTAATCATAATCAGCTACATAAAGCTGGCGGGCGCAGGCCGTTGCCGTTGCAGCAAGACCAAGTGCAGTTTTGTTGGTGTAGTTTCATATATTCTTCTTGAGCTGGCAGCGTGAGAAATAACTAATTTTCTAGGGAAAAGCATTAGCTAGAATTCACATCGGCCTAATTGAAAATTTATTTAAGGAAATGTATTTATTAATTTTAAACATCTATAATTACAGAATTGTTTAATGTAATCAATTTAGTTGTTTACAGCCTGAAGGGTGACGAGAAAATATTAAAACCGCATACCCACCTTGGTTGTGCTAATGCAAATTTTGTAAATAAATAATAATTTTAATCGTTTAAGTATACGTTTTCTAGACTTGTCGTTTCTTTAACATTAACATCATAATCGATATTTTCTGCTTCAGCCAGATAATGTAAAATTTTCGCTTTATTACACCCCGGTAATAGTTGAATGCACACACACACACACATATTATTACGGTATATTCTAATGTTAGAAGAAGAATATTTCATTTACAGCTTTTACTGCTATTTTAGTTAATAAACTCTTGTAATGGGTCCTATAAATTGCGACCCCCATAATCTCTAATAGTTAATTAATCTGTCATACTCAGGACAATGTAGGGCCGAGATTGTATTTCAATGTTTCCGTCGCACGTCGGCATGGCCGAAGCCAATTAACTAATGTAATATTTTTTTCTGTATTGTTTAAGGGGGCGTCATGGGAGGAGGAGAGGGAGTCCGAAGCGCGGGGGGCAGCTAGCGGCGCGGGAGCCCCCCGGCCCCAGCATGACGCGCGCTAGAGAATGAAGAAGCAAAACGTTCGCACGCTATCTCTCATCGTGTGCACCTTCACGTATCTGCTTGTTGGCGCTGCTGTCTTCGACGCACTGGAATCTAAGACTGAAAAACAGCGCAAAGACGCCTTGAAAGGTAATTCTAAGAAGAACTTAACGACAAAAACTTAATACACATTGTCACCCAAAATAGGTATACTTTTTTAATTATTAGATATTGTCTTATACAGGGTGGGCCACATAAGACGTTTACCTTGAATGACGGTGTTATTAATAAAGTTAGAACTACAAAAATTTCAAGGATTTGCTTGGCGCATAAAGGAAGTCAACAAATCCTAGTAAAATTGTAGTCTAACTCTTCTACTTTTCACGCATGCGCAGGAATAAGATTCTTCTTTATAAGCATTCAAAAGAACTGCAGAGAATCCATTACATTCATCCAAACGAGTCGTCGTATTTATTAGATCAGATGCATAAGTTAGCGACCAATTACATTTTTTCTCGCAATATTGGTATCTTTGTAGGCGGAATCACCTTTGGGTTCAGAATATCTTTTAAAAATCCCATTATTTATCCAGCAATTAGGAGGTATACTAATGTGAAAATATTGATAATTTCATTCGAGGATCCACTGGTATATCGACACATTTGCAAAAATTCCTATTACTTTGCCATTCTTTTTCCGATATTTTTTCCTTATTACCAGTTACAAAAATGTGTATTCAATTTCTGTTAAAATACAATTAATTATGTACTTAACTGAATGGTTGGCACGAATAATGTTGTAACCAACAAACACATAATTTTTCAAACCCAAAACAAGTCGTTTCTTTGTAAAATATATTGTTACAAAAATTAGCAACAGAAAAATTTAATCGGATGCATATTTGAAAAAATAGAAGTCCACCTAGTATCCAAAGCCGTAAACCTGAGAGAGAATGTGAACTAAAGGCACAACACACCATCATAAATTGAACACCACAGGTATAGCAAAAGAAAAATGAAAAACACGAAGAGGTCAAATAGACAAGTACTTTATCCTACGAGAGACAAAGTAGATATATCCTTCACGAATGCATCACCAAATCAGATCACGATTCCCTCTCCTTATTCCAAATTCCTGTTAAATGTGTTTTAATAAATCTACTTGTACTATTACCATAGGTACACTTAGTTATTTTGCAGTGCAAGTCTGATTACTATTATTGCACTGTTTAAGGAATGAACCATTAATGAAACAGGAAATAATGGTACATTAATAATGATGTCGTGAAAGTTATGCTATTAACATTTTAAATGTTGTGTGATAGTATGAAATTAAACCATTTCATAAATTTCATCGGTTAGAACACGAATATTTTTTTAGTGCAAACTGTAAGATTTTCCGATTGCCAGTAAATTCTAACATCACGGTACGAATGTGAAGTACAATAAATAAGTATACTTATGCATAAGTATATTGTTATGCTAACATTCTTTTTAAATTCTGTTTTTCGCCGTGTATCTATAATCAACACAAAAATTATTTTCCAAACTGGTCTTTATAAAAACTACAAGCAATCATTATTGACGACTTAAAGTACGTCAATATATTATTCTTGCTTCCGTGGCCAGTAGTAAAACACCTCAATGGAAGTGTAACTCAATTTTATTTGCATTATGTACATTTTCAAGCACATTATGAATATCTAAGCAAATCTTAATGAAATCTTAAACACTACGTGTTAACTTCCCGGAAACGTTCATTTAACCAATACATGGGAGCCCTCGTTTTCCTCGGAGAAAATGAAGTTACTCTTTTACGGGGCATAATAGCATAAAACTCGATATTTCGCTTCGAGTTAGAGCCCGGGAATATTTACTTTTTTATTGTTGCTTTAAGAACAAAAGCTTTTTAGATATTACATCCTCTTGTTAAGACCAAATGTGCAATTAAGAATACACCCTTGTGCAGTAACATGCCTCTTTGGAAGTTTGATTACAAATTCTTCATATTTATGTTCCATCTCTGAAACATGCATTGCTTTTATAATTATAATTTTATAGCGTCATTCCTTCGTTAGATTTAACAACTCTCAGTATTTTCATTTTATTACATTACACCAGATAAGTACTGCCAATTATAATAGTTTATTATAAAAACCATAATGTACTTACAGAAATAGAAACCATAGTTCAACGCAAGTACAATATAAGCGAGGATGACTTTAAAATAATGGAAACAGTGGTTCTAAAATTCGAACCGCACAGAGCTGGCAGACAGTGGAAATTCGCGGGGGCCTTCTACTATGCTACTACTGTGCTAACCACTATCGGATACGGCCACTCAACTCCAAGCACAATAGCTGGAAAATTATTTACCATGTGCTATGCGATGATTGGCATTCCTCTAGGTCTTGTTATGTTCCAGAGTATTGGAGAACGGGTCAATAGGTTAAGCAGGTAAGTTCGATAATTAGGAAACTTGATAAGCAATTTACCTTACTTCCGGAGCCTCAATTTTAAGTAGTTAATGATTAATCTCTAATAAACAAATTTTCAATTAGATGGGAATAATAATTACAGGTATTTATAGATGATAGGAATAAATATTCGTGGAATATCAAGGAGAACGCCTATACGCTACTTTCGTGAAATTGGGAAGCTCGTTGCTAATAAATTTCTATAGACCGTTTCCTTTTATAAAGCTACTTATTTTCCAAACTTCCCTACGCACTTTATGGCAACTACGCTTCCGCGCTGCGTGATTTTAAATAAATAATTAACTGTTTTCCAATATTCTCATGCCCGCCTTATAAAGAAAATAAGTGCTAAAATTGTATCAAAAGATCGACCTTTCCCTCTCGAATTATTTATTATTTGGAGTTTTTCGAAAAAGCTGCCCTTTAAATCGCTGCAAGGCTATAAAATTAGATCGCACTATGGACAGTAACCTGTGAGACCGCTCATGAACAAGAATTGATTATGAATTTAACTTTGAAAAATTTTATAAATAGCCCACGGCTCTAAAAATACATCGACTTATTAATTATTTACGCGAGCGAGGAAACTTTTTCATGACTTCATTTCTGTTCAGCATTTTATTACATTCATAATTTACTTGACAGGGATACTGATTTTCTCCCGGAAGGATAATTGAATAATTGATAACTCATTGGGAATATCAGCAATATTGAACGAGTACTTTAAATTGTACTTAATGGCCCTGCAACTCATTTTATCAGTTCGCTGTTAAAAGATAAATTTTCCAGAGGTACAAACGTAGCGTGTACATATCTTATCTCCTTGCAAAATACTGCATTATTGAAATTGCATCGCTGCAAATTATAAATTCCACAAGAGATGTTAAACAATCCACTTTTCCCTAAGTTTTTAAAACGCAATTTTGAATGCAACATTAATGATCGTTTCAATTAGGATAAATTTCATTTTTAATTTGCTCGGGAAATTGAGATTTCATTTTCATTACTTCCACCATTAATTAATCACACTAAATTAGCTCGCAATGTATTTATAACTTTAAGACTAAAACAAATGAACCACTGGTAAATGCGACATTATATCACGCTTTATTACGCTGCTATTTTCTCGAAAATGTACTTAAGCACTCTGATTTTAATTTCTTACTCCTTTCCTTTGCATTTACTGTTGATTACATTATAAGCTTTTCTAAGATTCACTTTATTTTTAGTGTAATCATCCGTTCTGTCAAGTCTTCCCTACATTGTCGACAGACGACAGCTTCTGAATTAGATCTCATTTGTGTAGTTACAACCCTAAGTTCATTGACTATAGCAGGAGGTGCAGCTGCTTTTTCAAGATACGAAGGATGGACGTATTTTGACTCTGTGTACTATTGCTTTATCACACTAACTACAATAGGATTTGGCGATATGGTAATGACACAAATATATTTTATTAAATTTTATAAAATATTCATTCACATAAATATTTTTTTAGGTTGCTTTGCAAAAGGATAATGCTCTAAGCGAAAAACCGGAGTATGTAATGTTCGCATTGATTTTCATTCTCTTCGGCTTGGCGATTGTAGCCGCTTCTTTAAATTTGCTTGTTCTCCGTTTCGTTACAATGAATACTGAAGATGAAAGAAGAGATGAAGCTCAGGCCATGCAGGTAATCGCTTTGTAATATTCCTGATTCCCAGAATTTCTCTTGCAGTAGACATTTTTTAATTGCATACCCGTGAGTGGTATCAAAATCAATATTGAACGGTATAATACCTTCATAATTAAACTCAGCTTTAGTTGCAATAAATTTCAAAAGACATCTCTTATTTAAATGAACAAAAGCTCCTTCTCCAACTAATAAATATCAGTAAACATTATTGCAACTTAGAAATTATTCTAATATTGTGGATACTGTTCAGTACAAATTTATAATTTTTTGAATTTATTTTTTCGAGTGGGAAAATTATTAATTATATTACACATTTTTCATAGGCCTTAGCTGGTGCTGTTAGATTAGAGGGCGATGTCATAACTGCAAATGGTTCTATTTTAAGTGGACATATAGGAGGTCACCAATGTACAGAAACAACATCTTTAGATGTTGACGATACCTCAGTGTGTTCTTGTCATTGCGGCTGTGTGCCAAGTACTAGTAGACACAGGTAGGTAACAAAACTAAAGATACATATTTTAATTTCTTTAACAGCTGTGCCTTACATTATGCCATACGTTGAAACTAACTACTAAATCATCAATTTTATCACCTTTTCAGGTCTAAAATAAGAAGATCGCCAACACAAATTAGACATTTATTACCTGTATTACCAATGCATGAGCTTCATCCACCCCAGGGACCCTTAGTTCCACAACCAGCCATTTACTCAAATCACAGGGCATCAATATGACCAGCTGAAAGGTGTCATAGAGCCTACTCTTCATAACAATGTGATACGTAATGGTAGATAAAATTATTGTAAAAAAAAAAACATTGAAACCGTGAAAAGTTAAACGGACTGTTTAAATTCAATGCCACCAAACTAGACAGTGCTTCTATTTAAATTTTCATTAAAAATAGAAATTGACGATACATAATAATGTGAAGTGACTAATTTTGATAATATTGATTTCACAAAATGTACTTCTTGCATAAAGATAAATTAATCGTTTTTACATCAGAGGGGTATTCGGGTCGAAAGTATTCTAGATTTTTCATCTATTCGCATTTATAACTTATCTCTACATATAAATCTCATAACATACATTCTAATTTCTGCAATCTATCGTTCTTCTTTATTCAAAATTCAACATTATGCAAGAATTACTGCTGTGATCTTATGATAAGGGTATAACAAATAGATAGGATTGATACAAATACAGCCAAGTGAGATTTGGGATCAAATTAAATAGTTGCCAAAGTGTTAAACAATTTTTAAACAACTAATTTACCAGATAATAGCTTCCGTAATTTTTTATATACATAATTACCTATTTATGAAAGGGTCGGTGTAAAGGTTATTAAAGAGTTTAGTGCAGCTTTACTCTTTAATTTAATTCTTGCACACCAACCTTTTATCGTTTTTGATAAGTACTGATAATATAAATCTTCCCAATTATAAAATTCCAAGTTAAAGCTATTTTACGAGTAACGAATTGAAATTTACAAATGATAATTCCAAATATGTACTTGCATAATATAGTTATTACTTACAACCCAAACTAATTTATTTAGACGAATAAAAGTGCCAATTTATAAACAAAGAGTATTAAGTATAAAAAATTTTATTGCCTAGTTGCGTTCGTTTTCTAAGGATGAAAAACACACAACATATCCTGACAAAGAACCTATTGTTTTCACTGAAATTAAAAAATAATTTCTATATCATGCAAACGTATTATAAAATTATTTACTTATATATTTCTCTACATATATGAAAACATACTGCATTGTAAACTAAGCTGACTTTCATAACTTTTAACGTTTGCTGCTACATGAGTAAACAAGACAAAAATCTATTTAAATTTTTAATAATAGTAGACAAGATAAGACCTAACAAAATTTCAATCTACATCGTTTGTTCACGTGTAGTATCTAATAAGGCAATATGTCAAATTGAGTAGTAATAAATGAAAAATTGATGTAAAGAACATAAGTACTATAATTCACTGTATCGTGTGCAGAATTTGTGCATATTTTTATTTTAAGGAGTTGCAAACTGAAATTTATAAATTTTAAATGTTTAAAAAATATTCATAATTTTAAACTCAAGTCAATTAATATTTAACACTACTACTGCTTGAAGTATTGCCAATTTTACAAATTAAAGCAGACTGAAGTAGACATTGATGAGTACTTGAATTTCAAATAATTTTTGCTATAACGAAAATAAATTAGCAAAAATAAATGTACGATAATTGCAGTTTAAAACAAAATTGCATTAAAAAAGTTTGCCAAACTTATTTTTATCAACTTAGGCTTCCTATAAAGTTTTAACAACATTCTAAAACTGGTGAATATCTACAACTCTGTACTGTTGACACTCAAAATAATATCAGAGAAGGCAAATAGTTAATAGCTTTATAAATAGGTACAGTGATACAATTTTCTTTAATTCAGTGCTACTAAATAAATATTAACTTTTCTGATATTATTTGCATTCATTACAACCATATTTCTGATACATAAATGCTGTAAATAATCAAGATGTAAATATCGCGTGCATATTGTAATAGACTCCATATTCTTTTCACTATATTAAAAAATATAAATCCTTATGCATTTTCCAAGTAATTTTTTAATAAAAAATACTAGTATAATATTCAGTCCTGTAACTTGTGGATCAACCTATTTTTACTACAAGTAAAAAATTATGATTTTGAAATGTACATGCGTTCACTTACATGAAATAGGGATTTAGATGCAATTTGCTAGCAAAATATTATTTGTTATTTAAATGGGAGTAGCCAAATAATACATATTTTATTTTATTACATGATAATTAGCTTCAGAAACAAATGTTATGTGTGTTTGTTAATACATATTTTTAAAATGTACCTGAGGCAAATTATTGTCTAAGAATTCTAACCAACATAAAATACCACGATACACAATTTCTTGTTATGTTAACAGTAATAATGTTCTTAGTTTCAAGTGTACATATATAATATTACAATTACACTTTAAATTCAACTTCTGCTTCTTTACAAATAAATATGTAAATGAAAATTTTAAAACGGAAATGATAAAATATTTCACTATAAAAAAAAACATATTCTAATATAAATTAATTTATTGTATGTATACTTGAAAGTTAATAGAAAATTGTTAAAGTTTTCTCAGAAAATCTTTTATCCCTTCAAAATCAAATACTCTCACAACATTTTTAACAGAAAAGTTATAAAACAAAATTAGCAATTTGAAAATTGGAAGCAACAAAAAAATCGGCCTAAAACTATAATTAATTATACATGCTCTGTGAAAACTTTCACAAAGTGACTAAAGGACCATGTGTATTATTATTAAGAACAGGGAAGAAATGCAAGATAATAAAAATAAGCCTCATAACATTGACTCAACATTTAAAAGTAATCCTAAAACACTTTCACATGATTCTCCAAATTTATATGATCAATAAAAATTTCAATCCTTCATACATACTTATTAGCATAAAACTAAAGTTTTTTTTATTGGAGTTCCAATGGGTAAAGTCAAAATGTTGAGTCAATAGAAGATCAATAGTGTAAAATAAACACACCGAATTAATATAAGATAAAAGGTTGAATCACAATTATTTGTAATATTAATTAATCAATACTTGTACATAATTGATGAATTTTTAGTATACATAATTTAATAATAAATCCGTATGCATTTGAAATATATGTATACTGCCAATAATTTCCTTTTTATTAAATATTGAAAACTGCATTGCTTTTCATTTTACTTCTCCCTTACATTCAATGTAAGCAGCAACAAACTAGTTTCAAGAAATAATTTCCTGTTCATCGTAAAGAATTCATTCCAGATACTACCATCATTTCAATGGTACTGCAATAAGCAAAAGATTTGTAAAAATGTCATAACAATACATAAATTAAAACATTGTTTTTTTTTCTATTCAACTGTAAAAGGATAAGATCAATGAAGAAAAAATATTAAATAAATATTGGAAAATTGAAAATAAGGAATGGGATTTACTTAGCATATTAAATTTAATTTCAAACTTAAATACTTTATTAAAAAAATATTACATATATACAAGTTATATCATACGCCTGAGAAGTTCATTCACCTTGTCTTCCCGATTTCCAAAGTCTCCGCCTTCTGTGTAATGGGTTGTCTTTTTTCTCCATCCACCAGTAGGTGTATTTAACTATAACAAATAGAACCATGTTCAGAAATATTATAATTTAGAATCAATAAACATACAAATTTATATTATATGTAATTAATGTGCCATGCGTTTCCAACTCCAAAAGACTACTGATGAAGTCAGTGGAAGGATATACATGGTATTTTCTTTTTCCAGCATTGTTCAACAAAATATCTAATTGCTGCAATAGATATATGTAGATCGTACTGGATTTTTGAAATAATTTTTTAGCAGACACCTCCTGAATATTAAAAAAAATTAAATGAAACATTTCAATGAATTGTGAACAACAAATAATAATAAAATTTTATTCTCCATGAGAAGTATCAATATGTTAGATATATGTGATTTCACTAACCTTAAAAGGCCATAAGAAGTTACATGCTTCCTTAAAATGTGGCCCAATTGTGAAAATTTCATGGATTAAATCTTCTGTACAAATAATTCCAGATGGACCCAATTTATCTTCTATGATTTGATTGCTAGTAATAGGTTGCCTCTGTCCTTGAATTTTGGCAAAACCTCGTTTGTATATCAAATCACGCACTGACTTCAAATTTGGATATCCCCAAGCAACATATGGTTCACAAATTCTCAACATATTGATAGTTGCTTTATTCAATTTGATGAACACACCACTGTTGATTTGTCGTAGGCGAAACAGTTGAAGAACTTTGCGAATTTTTGGCGATACTTGATTGATTCTGAAACAAAAATTCAAATATGATAAGATTAGTTGTAGATTCACCTTCATATTTGTATTTCTCAATTGTGATATTTCGGCTGACCCTTTATCTTTAACACATTAATCAGTGATAATTGTTCAATCGTAATATAAAATACATACATATATATATTATAAATATATGCAAATCATATTTGACTGCAAGTAGTTGTAGTCAATAACAATTGTAACTTTACCAAATTTATGACAATTTTTATTGCCATTATTAATTGGCAAATTATTACTTTAGGACAGCATGGAAAGTTATTAGTTATGAAAACACTAACAACCTTGAAAAAAGTCCAAGTAATTTGAATATTTTAATACATATTCTTTTCTGTTATATCCGTCAAACCTGAACTGTATCCTAAGACCCACCGCACACTACAGAGTAAACTATTAGCCGATAGTTTATTATAATGACGTTTAAATATAAGTGCGCACACCTAATCGATTTTAGTCAGCCGTTAGAAAAGTTGGATACGATCGCCAATCACATACAATTAAATACAAAGTTTGCCTAGTATGAGCCGATAGTTTAGTCTGTAGTGTGCGCTAAGCCTTAGAATATTTATGGGAAAACTCATAGATTTATTTATTTATTAAAGGGACAGTAAATTTGACATAGCAATAAATAGCATACATGACAATAATAATAATAATAATAAACAATAAATTTGTTATTTGGCATCCCATACAATAAGAGCCTCTGATTGGTTACTGTAAAATCTTGAGTATAATACGTACTTTTTTCTGATTTTCCATAATGAAAATCTAAGGTGCGTATTATACACGAGTAATGGCAGAAAAATTGTAAAAACAGTGATTCTACGTCTAATTCACCACATAATTACTGTTTTTTGCATTCTAGAAGACAATGCGTTTATCTCCTACCGACAGTGTACACTTGGTGCTTCAAATGTGAAATTTGATTTATGTATTTACTAGAAAAAAAAAACAAATACCTATTATTCACTAATATTAATTTTTCCAAAAATTATAACCTTAAAAATGGGGAGCATATTATACGTGATTTCATATTATATTGAGATTTTACAGTAGCTAGTGTGCAATTATCGGTGATTAACACGTTCGGTGTGTATCGGTTCTGACACTATGGAAAGTATATGGGGCTATGACATACAAGCGTGTGATACGCAGCGAACGTGTTAAACTAATAAAATACCATGTTAATTTCTCATAGTGACACATCTCAATCTGTTAGCAACTTCTGGCTTATGGTTCTCCAAAAAATTAAAACGTCAAATTCCAAAATAAAATAGTATGGCGATGTTTATTTATATGTAGATGTATTTAATAAAATAAACCAAATTTATATACTTACTGGAAATTCAAAATATTCTTGCTGAATCAGATTCGTGCTAATAATTTTATGGATAAATTCACTTCTGCCTCCTGTTTAGAAATGAGAATCGTGAAATTTGACAATGAAAACCCTACAGATCTTCGGGCTATCGGGGTTTCATTACTTGTCAAATTTACACTCTTCTTCGGTTTTAAATAACAGGCAGTTGTGCATTTACCAAATTAGTAGCACTTATGCAATTACTACAGAAAATTATTTTTAATTTAATTTAGAGTTTTCAAACAATGGTACTGTTTATCTTTAATGTGCATACAGCAATATTGCTGATTACTGAGAAAACACAAAAGAAATTCTAAAATTACTATCAATTGCGTCTACCTTCTGTTAAATCTGTCTTCATATTATGATGAATTTTTTTAAACATTTGGAAAATGTATCTTTTATTATATTAGTGTCAGAATGACTACTATAAACAAATATTATCTTTTCATTTGCAAAGTTTACGGAACACTCAATCTCGTAATTAAAAATTATTTGACTTACCCTCGTATTCGCATAACGAAAGCCAATTTTGCTTCACCAGGAACATAATAATTCCCTCGACTTTTAGCTTGTCTAAAAAGCCTGTTCTCATCCCGTTCGATTAACCTGTATTCCTTAACATATTGCTCGGCTCTCTTGAAAATTATTTTCTTCTTCTTAAAATTCTCCTTCTTCCTTTTAATATCATTTTGTACCTTCGATAATTGAGCTGCATCTCGCCTTTTTCTATGTTTTAAGACTGATTCTGGGACAACGGGAAGTCCTTTGACAGTTTTTTGCTTTTTCTCCCTGAAAACATCAATATCCCATGTAATAACCTAACAAAAACATAACCTTAAAAATATTAATTTAAAAATCAAATATTTTATGAAACTATAACTATTGGTTTATGAATCGTTAAAAATATAAAATAAATCATTAATCTAATTTCAAAAATCTTAGTTAATAAAGTGGATGATTGTTGAAAACTCAGAAACTAAAGAAACTACTTACACCGGCGCCATCTTGTAGGATTGAAAAGAGAAAGCACCATTGCATTTCAATAATAAGAATAAATATGGAGTGGTCTCCACTCGACTTTCTCGCAAGTTTCTAAGTTGCACTAGACATGATATGACAGATTCACATTAGGATTCAGAACGATTTTTGAATAATTTTATTATACACACATGCATAT
>JAWQRP010002381.1:0-15750 GCA_033557875.1 Quadriops clusia | reverse complement strand
ATAATATAATATAATATATATATAATATATATATATATATATATATATATATATATATATAATATATATATAATCAATGGTCAAACATATATTTTAATTATTTCTAGTATTACTTATTATTGCAATGTTCAGCTGAAAGGAAAAGCGATACGGTAGTGTAATCAAAGACACACAATTTGAAAAGTTACAGGTGATTATGCAACAAGTATGGACTGGGAAGAACAAAAAAGAAGAAATTATACATTTTTTGAAAAGAATTTGTTATTTGATTTGGCATGCCAAAACAAGAGTGATATAGAAAATAAAAAAACAGATGCTGCAGCCACCGATAAACGAACAAAAGCATGGATAGCCATATCAGATACTTTCAACGCTTCTGCGCAAACTGGACAACGATCGATAAAACAATTAAAAGAGCTATACCAGACTTTGAAAAAAAGAGACCGAAAAAATATAGCGCGGGTAAGTTGAAATTTTTATCTTGTTTCATTTTATACAAGTAAATGAAATAAAGTAAAATGTTTGGTTTTTACAGGGCGATCATTATAAAAGTGTAAGTGGCTCATTTGTAAAAATATCCACCGAGTTTGACAAAACACTTAAGCAAAGAATCGACCAAATTGAAGATGAAAAAAATAAGAGAGATGAACTTCACCAGTTAGAGATAGAGCACAAAAAACTCTTAATAGAGGAACAACATCTAAAAAATGAAAACTATCGGCTTGATATAAAACTAAATAACATTAACCTTCTTATTAAGGAAAAAGAATTAGAATATATTAAAAATTAAGTGATAAATTTGTAAGTTTATTATTTTTAATAACTAAAATACTTCTCCTTTTTAAACTGCAAATTCTGTCTATTAAACAAACCTGGTTTCTCTTCAACTTTTACTTCATCCGGGACGTCCTTTTCCATAAAATCTGAATCTTCAACACATAGAATAGAATTTTTTAATTACTATGCTGTACTGTTTTTCTAATCGTATGTGCCATTTATGCAAACCTGCTTTTGTATACACCATTCAATCTTTTGACGGATTTCTTATACTTTTGTTGGCCATATTAAATTAGTTTTCTGCATTAGCGTGATCCTGGATAAACACTACAACTTAATTGAATAAGTTGGTCATTGTAAGACATAAGATCTTTAAATCTGCTTATGCCAGCGAGAAACTCAAAAGACATGATAATATTTTTAGAAGATATCCTTTTATGTTGCTAGGTTCCCCATAAGGTGAAGATGAATGTTATGTAAATAATGAAAAGTCCTTATGTTAAGATTTGTTTATTTCGCTACTCAGTTTCGAGAACCTCTGTTCTCTTCTTTTTCGATTTGTTCTTTGCTACTACATGTCTCTAACTAGATTAACATTGATCAACTTAAAATAATACATATGCTCGCGGCACAAGTATCTTTGATGCGGCTAAAATTGTAAAATTGACGAACACCGCCTGAAGAAGAGAGCATAGGTTCTCGAAACTGAGTAGTGAAATAAACAAATCTTAACATAAGGACTTTTCATTATTTACATAACATATATCCTTTTAAGGAGTTTATTATTTAACTGGAATATGCAAGACCTATACCTACTTGTTTAACCATAAATAAACTAACTAAGCCCATAGCAATTGTAAGTTTTACATATTAAAATTAAGACGCAAATTAATAGGATTAAAGGGGGAAAACACTACACAAGTTTGATAAAATGTAAAAAAGAACAGGAGACATGAAAATAGGAGAGACAAAATTAAAGTTTAATATCAGTAATTAGATTTGCAGTAAATGTAACCAAAAAGGTATGATATTTTAAAGTTTTAAAGTTAAAGTTAAAGTTTTGAGGAAAGCTCGTTTACACTCTGCAATAAGAAAAAAGTAAATTCTGACCTTTCTGCTTCACCATTGATACAAAATCGAAATTAAAACTAAAAACTTCTGTTAAAAATAAACAAAATTTATTAAATTAATTATTGCTTGTATGAGGCACACAAATATAAATAACCTACAGATTTATAACAAAACTAAATAGTTTTAATGTTTGCAATCCAACTCTGTCGCCCAATTACATATACCACCTATCGGATCGAAACTGAGATTTTTTGGGCAAGTGTATTCCCAGCCTAAAACTTCTCCCGTTTCCATTTTCGCACAAGATATGAATTTTCGGCAAGAAATAGGATGAGGAAAGTTTCCTTGGTCAAAGCACTGTATCAGACCAGAACTATAGAGTAACACTTTACTTTGTTTGGGTATGGACTTAACCACAGTTGTAATGTCGTCATAGTTGTAATCTATAAAATGTTCTGATCCCAATTTTGGCACATCAAAATGTTCTAAGTTGGTTATTCGAATAGGAGGTCTATTAGTGGTTGTTCTATAATGTATATTACTTGCTTTTATGATTGGTTTCGTAAATAATGGCGAGACAACAGCTTGAATAGTCGACGTTTCGTATACTGGAGTGTAACCTTTAGTGTTAGTTTGAATAGGCACATATCTTACGGGTTTTACTTTTCTTACATCTGTGAAGAGATAAATCAATATCAATATTTTATCAACAATATCATTATTATTATATTATTATAATTAATTAAAATAAATAATTTATTACAAAGTGAAATCAGAGAAGCAGATGTGAACTTACATTGGCTGTTGTCTTGTGATGTTAAAAAGGCATTATCATCATTTAAAGGTGCTTCAGTGGATTTTATAAGTAAGGTAGTTAAAGTTTCCATTATTTCTTCTGGTACTTTTTGTGTTGATTTACTTATCGGAGTATCTAAAATGAAAGGAGATTGTTGGTAGTTCTTATTATAAAAAATTGAGTAAAAGATACTTTGAAAATATCAACTACCTGTAGATGTAGAAAGTTCAAGAATTTTTGGCCTGTATTTATTAACAAGTGCAAGTCTTGCAACTGAACTGCGGTTTTGAATATGTCTCAAGTTATGTACCTACAATAATAAAGAATAACATTAAAAAAGGAAATAACGAACTACACAGTCCCCATCGTCTTTAACTACTATTATAATTTCGTAATTATTAGAAAGACATTAAACTCTGAAACGTTCATATGCAGTGTGAGGTAATATTGTGTGATATCTAACTCAAAGTGAGACTAAAAATATAAGTTCATAATTTACAAAATAAATAAAAATTTACTGTCACTTTCAGAGATATAAGAATTCCTCAATGTTTGAGAATATTTTTGGCAAAATTAATAATACTGCTAATATCCACCACAACTAAAGAAACCTTAGAAACATACAGAGTATTCCAGAATATACAATATTCTACAAATAACGATTTTACTGCTAATTCTAATATACCATAATTTTATAATAAATAAGATTCAACCTTCCACCATGTCAATCGTATGCTGCTAGTTGACACCCAATACAAAATGATTTAAACGAAAACCTTCAGATTTCAAAACTATAAGTATTAATATGAGATTTGTTACTATTTAATTGTAGGTATACTAAATTTTAGTATTAGTATTAAAGAACTAATGTTAGTTGAAGATGAACAATACTGAGATCGCTAAAAATTAAGACATGAATCTAGGTTTAGAAATGATAACTTTTAATCGGTGAAATGAAATAATTATATTTCTTACATAAAGGGAATTTAAATTCTATGTATAGCACAAAAGCCTGCTATAATTTTAGCAGATACACAAAGGCTAAAAGCGAACAAGCACTGCAAGCTAAATTATTTCAATTTAACATACTTACTTTTAACCAATTCATAACACTAAAAAATGGCACTTAAATTTTGTCAAGAAGACGTCTAGTCTGAATAAATTTAATTAATTATAAGTAAGTACCTATACACATTTTTTTTTAAATTTTAGTTGAAAACATTAAATAAAAACAAACTGGTCCTTTTATTTGAAAGTGTGATATATAAAGTAAAATTTAAAATAATCTTTTGAAAGCAGGACATGAATGAGAAAGTAATAATAATTCTAGTAATCAATTAAGTTTATTTATCTGTATTGGGTTTTCAACGTTTTAAAGCATTCTGATTTTTAATAATCCACATATCTATGTATAGGTCAATAAATGTTACTAAGAAACTTAGAAAAATCTATTGTTTAAAAAATTATGTAAATATTTTTCAACATGGTGTTTATCAAATGAAAATGATCAATAGAACAGAAATCACTGGCCACAAGTGATAATTTATTTTTAGCATAACTATAACAGAATGGCACACTTTTACAAAATAAATAACAAACATATTGGAATATAGTTTAAACACATTTTCTCACAAGTATTATAAGATTTATAACACACTTTGATACGTACATGTGTCAGTAAACTCATATACGTACAGACCCATAATACAAGATATCGTATTTACATAATAATATATTATTTACATGTACCTTATTAAATAATAACAAAAGTGCATAACAACTGAGTATCCGTTTTAATTGTTAGTTCTCTTTGTTTTAAATGATACAGAAATTGGCATTATTTTTATTACTTTCGAATCAGTAGGGGGTTTTACTTCAACGACATGCGCCCTCATTTCTCTCTCTTGATAATCATTAAAAGGAGTTTTAGGCTTTCCATCAGAGTCTAAATATTTAATGTTCACAATATCGGAGTTTGCTGTATTTAATACCTCCTCTTGGCTAAATAATCTTTCTAAAGAAATTGTGGAGACTTCTGCATTGTAAAATGGATGTGGAGTAATTGTGCGAATGTTGTTTATGCTTTGCACATAAGGGCTACTTCCAAAACTAGCAATTTTACTTTTACTATAAATTTCATAAGCATATTGATTCTTTTGGTCTTCGTTTATTTTTGTGGTTTCCACATTAAAAGGCAGCTTAGTAATTCCAGTATTGGAAGAACTATCTTCGTTGTTTTTAGTGATAAAATTGTTGTTTTCTTCTTCTGTTTTATTTTGCTCTTCATTTATACCTGATTGTCCATCGATTACCTTAATTTCAGTTACGCGATTTATTACACCTATGCGATCTAAAACTGGCTTACTGTCTTTTATAGTTGGCTCTTCTAGTGTTCTATTTGTATCAATTTGAACCCCTTCTTGTGCATGAACTTCGACTATACGGTTAACCTCAATAAGCTTTTCTAAATTATCATTGTCGTGCTTTTCTGTTGTTTGTTCATCTTGTACTTGAGCAAATATGTGATATAAAGTTGTAGGTTTTTCTGTAGTCGAAATTTCATCCAATGTCTTGTCAACTTTACTGCTTTCTGTAGCTTCTTTGCTCAAAGTACTATTTGTTGACTCTTCCGACTTCGTAGTTAAATTTGTCAAAATTCCAGGGAAGGGAACGTTCATGACTCGGTCTTTTTTATTAATATTTGGTTTACTTATATTTTTGGGACTATTATATATTGTTACATTTTCTTTATCGGCTTCATTAGAAACCTTAATAGTTTCAGTGGTTTCGTAACTTGGTCGCTTTAAATTATTTTTGCGTTTGCTAAAAGTAAATTTACTAACAGTACTGGATAATGTGGATGATATAGTGGATGGAGTCGTGGAATGGAATTGAGGCTTTCTACTGAATTTTGTAAATGACTTTGCAGTTGTTGTATTATATCCTTCTTCATCTTCTTCATGCCTCTCTTCTTCATATTCTTCATTATTATCATCTTCGTATTCTTCATATTTTGCTGTTGTTATTTTAATATGTGGTCTTTTAAATATTTGTGGAGCAGGTAATGGTTCTGAACCTTGATCATTTTCTGCTAATCTGTCTTCTGTATCTGCATTATTAATGCTATCTTCCTTGAGATTTTCTGGTACTCTCGTACTAGTCCTATAAGATGGCCTCCTATATGATTTTGGTACAAATTTTATAGCACTTACATCTTTATTGTCATTTTGGTTTTGTCTCAGGTCAGGTGACAAGGTAGTGGAAGTCGTTCTAATAAATGGTCTTCGGTTATATTTGGATCTGACTTTATTCGTAGTTACATCTGTGTTAAAAGCTGTATCTTCTCCGTTTTCTTTAGTAGCAAATGGTTTTCTACTAAACTTTCTTGGTGATTTTGTTGGACTGTCTGAAGTTAGTGGAATTTCACTTTCTTTAGAGTCATCAGCCAATTTTTCATTTGTTAAAGTAATATTTGAAGTACTGTCTGTATTTGTGTACTCTTTAGAGTCTTCTTCAATTAATGTTGTACTTGTTTCTGTGTTATTCGTAATTGAATCAACATCCTTGGTGACAGACTGATCAGTAATTCCTTCAGTGACAGACTCTGTACCTTCAGAAATTTCTGTGGAACGGTTTGTTTGAACATTGACAAACTTTTCATCGCTAGATTCTTTAACATCTTTAGTGTCTTCAGAATTTCTTGTATTATTATTATTAGTTTGCCCTTCGGCAGCAAAAGGTAACCGTGAACCATTTGTTTTCCTGAATGGAGTTCTTTGGTATTTCACTTTGTCTTCTACTTTACTACTATTGCTTATGTTGTCTTCAGCATTTACGCTTTTCCCAACGTAGTTAAACTTTGGTCGTAAAATTTTAATTGTTGATATTTTTTTACCGCTTCTTAACGAATCGTCAACACTTTTAAATTCATTTCTTTCAGATTTTCCTGAAATATTTGATGCTTTGTCATGGAAACTGATTTCATGCAAATCTAATACTGGATTATTTTCTGTGGGTATATCGGCTCTGATAGTAGTAGTATAATCTTCTGTATCATTAAAGCTGGTTGTAAGTTCCACATCTGTAGTTAAATTACTTTTATTTACTGCAATAATTTTGTTTGTTAGAGTGGCATTGTTTGCTTCGGACATGATTGACATTTTATTATTACTTATATTAATATTACTTATATTATTATTCCTTAGATTATTATATATACGATTTCCTCTATTAACACCCCTACTTCTAGAATTTACAATTAAAGAATCTTTAATTGTAGGTGTCTCAGATTTATTTAATGTTGTTGAAATTTCTTCGGTCGAAGCCAAGTCATTTACATGTTCATTTCCATTGGTATGGGCCTGACTATCTATTGAGTTTAATTTTTCTTCAATAGTCGTAATGTCTAAACTACTATCCGTTGTTATGTACGTTGTATATTCATCAATTCCTGTTGTTGCTAATACAACATTTGATTCATTATATTTCAAACCACTGGTAGGTACTTCATCTGTACTAATATTAAGTCGTGAAGTATTTTGTGCTGGGTATTTTCTTCTAATATGTACTCTTTGAGGCAGCTTTTTTATTTCTTGTACAGGTTTTTCTTGATTATCACTTACATTTTTACTGAATTTATTTATTCTTATTCTACTCCTGCGAATAGGTATTTGCACAGTTTCATTAGATGCTTTTATTTCCAATTCAGGTTTGTTTGTTGTAGATATTCTCTGACGAAATCTTCTGTTTATTTGGGTTGGTTGGATGTCTATGTTTTTATCAAGTGTTTCTTCTGTTGAACTATTTGCAACAGTAACATTATTAAGGTTTTGTGACAAATTATTTTGTGCAAGAGATGTATTGCCTTGAAGTTCAGTTTTGTCATTTTCGATTTCACTTATGTTTGAAATTACTTTTGAATCTATTTCTGTCGTGTTCAACACAGTTTCATTTACAGTTTGTTCGGATGCTTCATTAAAATTGAAACGTTCTTTTATATCTCCATTAACATCCTTGGGTCTTAATTTTCTAATAATCTTTTTTCTTGGAATTGCTTGTTTTGAAACTAAGTTTACTGGATTGCTTTCTCGAATATTACTCTCAGACAATTTTATATTTTCCTCGGAATCATCATCGTTGGTTACATTTTCATCAGTTAATATATTGGCTTCAGTCTTTTCTTTTCTAAATTTAGCATCTGCTGTAGCTAAATTATCTTTTTGTGTTATGTAAGCATCATTATGAATTTCATTTAGTTTTTCCGTTGTGGTAGTAGTGGGTCTAAAGCGCCTTATAATTTTCCTTTGTGACTGTAAAACACTATTTTGTGCTATGCCTTTTATTTCCGGTTGAGAATTTACGGATACCTTTTCGTAATTATTATCATTAGGTAAGTTAAGTTTCTGGGTTCGGTTTAATTGTATAGATGCTGTTCCAAGGGAGTCACTAGGATATAATTTTCTGCGTTTATTACTGCTAGTTTCGTTTCTATTTAAAAATTGTATTGCGGGTGGTATTGTTCTAGAAATAGGTTTTAAGCTGCTTGTTTTATTATTTGATTCAAGTGCCAATGATTGTTCTGTAGGTTTTGTTACAATGGAAACAACAGTAGGTCTCCTTCTTATATTTCTATTAGCCGCTAACTGCGACTTAGACGCAATGTCGACTGCCGTTAAAGATGATAAATCGCCAATTTGAGCGGCTATATCAGGCCTAAAATTTCTATTAATTTTGTCGTCGTAATATCCTCCATTGTAATTATCATCAATTGGATTTAACGCTTCTTCCGGAACCTTAAATTTACTTTGGCCTCTAGATCTTATTCTTACATTGCTATTTGTGATAAAATTTTCAACTTTAGGTGCTTCTGTGCTTAAACCAAACTCCCTGAACCTATTTACTGACCTAGGAGTATTTACACTCACCTGCTTTATAGTTGGTTTACTAGGCCTATTTCTTGCAATAATTGGTCGCAATTTAGGTGTAAAATTGTTCTTGATGGAGGCTTCACTAGTTTCATCACCTTGTACATTTATATCTAAACTGCTGCGTGTAGTGCTATTGAAATGGGGATCTAGCGTAATAGGGGAAGACGTACTTTCTGGGCTACCTTTGCTAACTACGGTAATATTGATTGTTCGAAGTGGTGTTAAAACGTCTTTTCCTTTAGGTTCATTGCTATTACTACTTTCTGTTGTAGGTCGTGTCTTCTTTGTTTCTTCATCCCCGCTTACCAATGGCTTCAATGTAGTAGACGTTCTTTTATATTTAATTTCGTTACCATCAGAAGTAGGTTGAACGTCATCATCGAGAGTTGTTAATAAAGTTGTAGGTCTTCGTTGCAATTCAACATCCTTATTATCTTTTGAAATTGTATTGACTTCTTTTCGACCTTGAAGTGTAGAGTCTTGTTCATTGATTTTCTCATTCGCTTGATTATCTGGATCTGTTTCTTCATTGTTACTTTCGTTTAATCCTTCTCCATTAATTTCCACAATCGTTACTGGCCTTCTTCTCAGTTCCTTATATCTACAAATGAGAAGTTTTGATTTACTTATTTTAATGTGTATATTAAGTGCTAACCTTGGACTAGAGGAACTACTTATTTTTACACGATCCTTATAAGAATCTTCATTCGTGTTTTCGCTGCAAAAGGTCATTGAATGTTAATCAAATAGCTATTGAATGAAATACATATATGCAAAATTTCTGGTGATTGTCACTTAATTACCTTTGAGTGTTTGAAGATTTTTTCCTGTTAATGCTATTATATTTTCGTGTTGCAGGTGTGTTACTTCTGAAAAGAGAAAACAGATTATTATGTTAATATTATTTTATTGATTGCCAGTGAATACTGAGATTATTAATTGAAAAAAATAAAATAAAAAATAATTCTTATATCCCTTACTCTTCGTCTTCATCATTTTCTTCGTCAACCTCTTCAATTCCATCTACATTCTCCTTGTTACGATCCTCAAATTGTAAAGGATGTGAACGTTTCAAAGTGACATATTCTAAGGTGTTTGATTTTGTGCTTCCTTCGATGCCCTCGTCATCTTTGTTGCTGTAATATTTACCAAATATTTATTTATTTAAATTTCATAATGTAGCTAAATGAAAACATAAGCACTTACCTATTCAGTGAAAATGGCCTCGCTCTTCTTAAAGTAACGTATTCTGGTGATTTTCCTCCTACTTCTTTTTGTTTTTCATTGGCCCCGTTATTTCTTAATGAATCTATTGACGCATACCTGAAAGGAAATTTTTAATATTATCTATTAAAGGCGTTAAGCTGGTCGAGATATTTAAATTCATTTTAATGTAGAAACTATTTGTGTATAGTTTGTTCCCAGGAAAAGACATACTTTCTTGTAGATTTTATGAGATCTGTGATCCTACTTTCGGTAGACTTAGATGTTGGTCGACCTAAAACCCGTTGGTATAAGCTTTGCGCACTGGAGGTAGACGTTGTACTTTCAGAATTCGCCGACGAATGATCACTCCGCAAATTTAATTGTTTTTCCAATTCTTCAATGCCACCTTAAATGCATACAAAGAATGAGATTAATTTACTTTGTAATTAATGTAAGTTATAAAAAAAATATGTACCTGCTTTTTTGATCAGATCAATTAGTTCTTTAATAACTCTGGGATCTTCTTCCGATTCTAATTCATCACCATTTTCATCATCATCTTCGTACTCATATTCTTCCTTAAAAAATATTCACAATTAGAAGACTCATTGTAAATTTCTTCAGTAATATTTAATTAATTACTTCATAATCGGCTTCCGTTGTGGTGGAAACAGTCGGTGTAAACGATGTTCTACTTGTAGCGGCAGTAATTTTAGGAGGAGGTCTCCGAGTGGAAATTCTAAGAGCTCCTCGAGTTGTCGAAGGTGTCTCTGTGGTAGTAGATGTAGTCGTAGATGTAGTTGTAGATTTTGCTTTTGATAGCTTTTTGTTGCACAAAACGTTCTGTGAGTAATCACAGGAATCTGCAGCTTTATTGAAATATAATCCTGAAAAACAAGTGTCATTTTTAATAATTGCTTTATTTTTACATAATGTTTAATTACCTGATGGGCAAGTAAATTGATGAGCTACATATTCAGTGTCTGAATTGCCAGCACTTAAGCACCAAAAGTATTTCTTGCAATCTCGGGGATGTGGAAAGAATCCCTCCTCTTCGCATTTGAAATCTGAGTAAATATGGTAATAAATCATTTATAATAATGTTAATTTATGTAAGTTTTAATAAAAGTATTAATAATAATTTGTTACTATGAAATTTAGTAATGAAACGCTTACCTGAACCAGGATCTGGGGTGGTGGGTGGAGGAGGAGTGGTATATTTTAAAGTTGTTGACACAGTTGTTGATGATGTAGGTCTAGATGTTGTGCTGCGTCTCCTGCTACCCCTGCTAATTTTATTATTTCCAGTTCTTGTTCTTCCTTTGCTACTTGTTTCCTTTCTGCGTTTAGTCTCTTTACTGAAAGTTTAATTATTGATTTAACTTGTCTACATTACACATAAGATATCTTTCAAAACATACTTTGCAGTATCATCTGAAGATGAAAATGATTGCCTTCCACCACTGTTTTGAACTACATTTTTATTTTCAGATTCGTTTGTCCTTCCACGCGTTCTCGTCCTTACTGGAGGCCTAGTCGTTGTATCTTCTTGTATTACACTAAAAAATGATCGAATTTAAAAAAGAATCGTATGAGGAACATTATTCCTACCCATTAGCCGACAATAATGCTTCTTTGGCGGCTTCAATCAATGGATAAGGTCTATCATGACAAGTTCCTCTAAAATCGTCATTATCAATCGACCAAAACATTATACCGCCAAGACCTTTCTTTATAACGTATATTGACTTCTTTTTCACAATATCCACGTCATCGTAACCTACCCATTGATCTTCTTTGTAAGCATATGGCCCCATTACGTCTGGATATTCAGACACGATCGTCCAGTTTTCGCTTTTTATATTTTCGCAAATCTAGAAATTTGGTTCATTAAAATATTAAAACGCAATAAGTGGTACTTTCCTACTGAGCTCATAATTGTTTATGTTTAATTGTTTGTTGATATTTGTTTAAGAGTTTTGTGATACTTTGCTTACTTCGTAATAGGCTAAATATCCATTTTCCCTCGTTGCTTCGCCCATTGTTCCTGGACCATCGGCTGGGGACCCAATTTCATTAGCATCGGGGTTGTATAAAGTATAGGATCTTCCGTAAGTTGGGATTCCTAGTACTAACTTGTTGCTTTCGGCCCCTAAATCCAAATAATGTTTAATAGTGTGGTCCTGAAAGTAATCATGAGTTTAATTCCTTTTGAGGATGTAAATTTGTACATATTCAAATCATTTTTATTGACCACACCACAAACAGTGAATAAAAACATCGTAGATGAGTAATATTATATTAATACCATTGTTTTACGTTAGTGTGGCCAAAACCACAGCAAGAATAATTGAATCCTAAAATTTAAAAAAAACCTCGAACATGCTGAAAACATCCACGATGCAAAAACAGTGCTCCCCACTATTACGAAATCAATACGGAAAATCACCTGTTAGGATTGTTTTAAAAATGATATGGAACTTTAGAAATATTGTAAGTATAGGTAAATTTGCAATATTGTAAGAGAAAGATCTTTTGTACAGTTTTCATTTATGGCGTGAATTGTTAGAGTATCTTTCCTGCGAATATTAATATTGTGGATGTCAGTGTTAAAAGTAATCTTGTTTTAAAGATATGAAGGTGTCCCCGAAATAATAACACCATGGAAAAGCACAAAAGTTAAAATTTAAAAACACCAACGAATTGCATAACAACCTTCGCACGTCAACGTCCAAGGAATGCTTATTTGAATAAAGTAACTTCAACGTGGCATACGATCGTTGAAGCAATTAATTGGCAAATGTGTTTTTTAAATCTAAGGTCTGTAGCCAAGAAGACACCAAGGCTGTGCGCGGTATCCACGATAGGAGTTACTCTATTATTAATATTTACATGAAAGTCCGGTTTTAATTTAGTTATTTTATCTTTATGCCTAAATAATAAAGTAACACTATTCGAAGCTTTTAGAAATAGTGAATATAACTTGGATATAACTTGTTCAAATTGTGATTGAATAGCAACAAATGATCTTGTCATTTTATATAAGGAAAGTGCTTACAAACCTCTGAGTGTCATCGGTATAAATATGGACTGATGAATTTTCCAAGCAACTATTGGGTGATTTTTAATGTTTGAATTATAAAAAATGCCGGCACTTTGTCGGCAATTCACTGCTTCTTAGATCAACAAAAGAGACCGCGTTTTTTATAATTCACTCTTTAAAATCACCTCGTATATAAAGAACATGTGTATACAGTATACAAGGTGTTCAGATGAATATGTAACATAAAAACTGTCACTTCTTTGGCGCGCTTTTGCCGCCTCTTTGTAGATCAAATAACGCTGCGTTTTTTGCGTTACATATTCACCTGAACACCCTGTACAAGTCTGGTTCAAAAATGAAGCCCTGAATTACATCTGATCAGCTAATTGCTACCGATTACTTAAATTTTCAAAAAACAAAGCTATAGATATCAAAAGAAACTTTATTGTGTCGAACGTCACTCTGTGTGTTCAATATTTTGGTTCAATTTCTACACTGAGGGAATACTAATCTTGACCCAAAAATAAACGCATTGGTTTAAGAGTATCGTTGTGTCATATGAGCAAGAATAAATTTATTTAATTCAATACCAATACTTATATTCTTGGCAATATTCTTGAGAAGATTCTATTGATTTCATTCAAGAATAGAAATGAATTAATTGAAACAAATTTGCTTAATGTTATTAATGGTTCACACTAATGTATATTTTAATTAAAAGTTTTCAATTTTTCTTAGCCCACAGTTTTAAAGTTTACATTCTAAACCATCAGTTTTAGGTATGGCAATAATTTTCCTAATCAATAGAATGTGTAATAAAAATATTTACAAATCATTAAGACGTCTAATAATTTTGTTTTCAAATTATTGGGATTTCGAGCTCGGTCGCTTCGCGAGCTCGCCACCTCGCGCCTTCGGCACTCTTTTTTAATATAGTTAGCTGGAACGTTTACCATTCAATTGATGTTACCCAGGATGTAATGGAAATTCATCGTTTACAAAAACAACATATCCATTGTTTAAATGAACAGTTGCTAATTGAGTTCATTCCGTTATTTACATCAATTATTTAATTAATATGACATTTTAATATTTTCATAGATAATTAATATTGTAAGTAGCAATTAGTAATATTTTATTTGTACATGTATTTAATAACTCATGATTTTGTAGTTAACACCTGATGATGGGTATATAATCCCGAAACCGGTTGTGTTTAAAAAAAAATAAATAAAATAAAATAAATAGTTGAAGTACAAGAAATACTTATATCATTATACTAAATTATTAGGCTCAAGTACAAAGTTGGTACGATTCAGGAAGTTTTAAATTTAAATTAAGATACTAGCAAATTGATTGAAGACAATTTATACTGAATTTTACAAATATTAGTTTGTTTGAAGGAAACCTTAAAAAGTCAATGTTTTAATTCTCAAACAATTTTTTTTTATTTTTCAATCAAAAATAATTGCTGTTCAATTTAAAATAAATTTTCATAAACAAAAAATATTAAAATGTTGTTTATTAAAAATATAATATATTCATTATTATTATTTCATTTTATGAATTTAAAAATTCTATGACGTTGTTTCAAATTTTTACTATCCTTGATTCAGTACTGACATTATTCTTATCTCAAATATATTTATTTAGTTAAAATTCTTGATTTAAGACTAAAAAATAAACAATTTGCGTTTTCTTACGTCAAAATTGGCGTTCCCTGAGTGTATGTTTTCGTTCATTCAATTTGTAATTTATATTTTGTATCACAGCGTTTGTTTTAAGAATATCTGAAATTTCATAAAATTAACAAAAGAAGAACACTAATACAGTAGAGCATCGATTTTGCAAACGTGGATTAATCGAAACTTCGTGTATCTGAACGTAATCTTCAATTTATTATTGTAAAATTATTCTTAAGAAATTCAGAGTCTCTTAAATTAAATTGCAAATTGCTTTATAATTAACATCGTCAATTTTCATATTCACTAACGTTTCGCCCTTCTCGCGACCCTCATGTTTTGCCAACTCTATCGGTCTGCCGCGCCTTCTCATCCCCAAATAAGTTCTTTTAGTGAAGGCAATTCATCTTCTGGTCAGTGCAACTTAAGCAAGCTATGGATTGCCTTTGGCAGTCGTTTGATCGGTTACCAAGGTAACTGATTAGGTAGTCAACAATTTTCTTCTGAAAACATTGTTTCTTATCAAATTGCTTCTCCCTGTGCTTATTTCCATCCCAGAAGGTATGTAGAAGGGATTTCTTATATTTTCGAATTATAATTAATACTCTGTTATAATCTTTCGACATAGGTATCTAGGCATACTTTTGTGTCAAGTTATTCAGGTTCCTAGTCATTGGTCCTTGTAAATTTGGGAATAAGCCAAGACTGTGCCAATTTTTAAGTAAGATTTAGATACTTTGTAAAACAGGTATCTTGTGCACAGGGGTAGGGTTTACTTCATTCTGCTGTATTCTCAATTTATCAAATTATGATTTCGAAAGTGTCGCCCAAATTTCTTGTCATTATTACATTTTATTGCCACGAGTTTTATATTCATTTTGAACTTATTGAAGACACCACAATATATTTGTCAATCCCAGCGATTGACAGGTGCCCACAACTACATCGAAGACGCTATCGATAAGAAGAAAGAAAAGAAAACAACCCCTTTGAGATTACCGGCAAAATCTTGAGCAGCCAAGAACAAATTATTATTTTGCTTGAACGTGATTGTATGCCCAACATCACCTTACATTAGTCGTATGCCGAATAAAATTAATTCGCTATTCTAATACTTATAAGACAATGGGACCTATTCTGTTTACCCGTTTATTAACGGTGCTGTTAATAAACAGCATCCAGAAGTTAGGAGCCAGTTAGGAGCAGGAGAAATGTTACCAACCTCAAATCAAAGTTTCTCGTCCTATG
>JAWQRP010002380.1:0-15751 GCA_033557875.1 Quadriops clusia | reverse complement strand
TCTCTATGGAGACAGCCAAAAACGAAATGCTGTGCACACAAAGAAAGTGGCACAAGAACCACTGGAGGAGTATTCCGGGGCACAGGCAAGCCAAAGCCCTGCTAGAGGAACCCTCCAAGGAGAAGACTAAAACCCTCCTAGACCTCGGTAAAGGAGAGGTCCGCACACTGACAGGTCTACTAACAGGTCACTGTCAGCTCAAAAAGCACAAACACACAATGGGACTCGAAGAAGACCCGATGTGTAGAGGGTGCGGGGAGGAAGAAGAAACCTCCCTGCACATTTTATGTCACTGCGAGGCTTTCACTGCCAGCAGACTCAGGACCCTGGGATCGACAAAGGTCGAACCAGAGGTGATCAAGAGAGCGCATTACAAGCAGCTTCTGGACTTTGTCAAAGACAGAGAACTGCTGTAGTGCGGGATAAGGAGGGCACAAAGGACCAACAGGTCGAAGTGCGGGGGCCAACCAGGAACCACCTCAGCAGCAATAAATAAATAATAAATAATTACTGGCTCAATGCTCCAATACCCACATCTAACAGATTCCAACAACTGGAAACAGAAGAAAACACGGCGGAGGAGTTAACTACTGCAGAAAATTCGGAGAAAAATCCAAAACTTCCACCCATATTTGTAGATGATGTAAGTAACTTCCCACCACTACTTCAGTTACTGAATGGCGTTGCAAAGGGAGAGTTTGAAATAAAAATAGTCAATAAGGAACATTTTCAGAAATCGGAAAACACATATTGATGACAGGACATCAAATATCACACAGGAACATTACATTATTACAGGAAGAACACAATATTTTCAAAAGAAAACTGATAGAAGCAAGAGAAATTTATCAAAATCTGATACATAATAATCAAAACTGTCTTAACAGACAAATAGATATTAACTTTCAACTCCTTTTTAAGTTGATATGAATGTGAGGGTGCATCAACAAATAGATATTAAGAGTAGATCTTAGCATGTATTGAATAGGGTTCGAGGTCGGGTTGAGATTGTGTTTAAGCAATGTATGCTGTCAAATTTAAATATACCAATTAATACTGATGGATGGGAAAATTATGGACCCAAGAGGCAAAAATGTAAAGAACAATTATTTGAACTTTAAAAGAATCGCGCGGTTTCCAAACAGCTGATCGAAAACGTCATATTTCCTTATAAATAAAAAACACATATACCAAGTAGAAGTTCAGCTGCCTGTCCATTTGTGTCGTAAACCGTAGCAATTTGTCAAAAAATTTTAATCTGTTAACATCTATGTATACTGGGTGACTGCAAATTATGCGCATAAATTGAAGTGGGTGAATATATGTGATTTTAGAAAATTTTTACATTTTACCGCATTTAAAAATATTTTTTAATAAGCGAGATATGAAAAAATATGTAAAAATCCACATTTTGGGAACGACTGCATAATTTTAAATAGCGCGCCAGTGCACTCTACGCTGAGAAAACAACTGCAGCGTGATAGACCCAACCTTGGCCGTTTCAGTCTGCCAAGTGAGCGCGCAGTGCCAGCTGAGAAGCCATTTTAGATATTACGCGTCTTTGTCGATCTTAGTGTCTGATATTACTGTTTGCTGTTACGTGTTGTTGTTAGTGTTTGCTGTTATTTGTCGATATTGTTAGTTAGTACTGTTTGTTTTTACGTGTTGTTATTGTTAGTATTTGTTGTTATTTGTCGTTATTGTTACAATGAACCAATATTCAAGTATCGAACTGGCCGATATGCATATGGCGTACGGAGCCGCAAACGGAAATGCTGCAGAGGCACATCGAATTTATGCAGAGAGGTTTCCAGCAAGAAGAATCCCGCAACCTAGACTCTTTACTGTGATTCATCAGCGTCTTCGGGATAACGGCATTCAATCAACGAGGGCGGATGCCGGTCGACCTAGAGCAGACAGAATTTTAGAAGCCGAAGAGGAGATAATTGACTTATGCCACCAAAATCCACAAGTCAGTACGCGACATTTAGCGCAAATTGTCGGAGTGTCGCAGTTTACCGCTTGGCGAACATTAAATGAAGAAGGATTGTACCCTTATCATTTTACAAAAGTGCAGGGTTTAACACCAGCTGATTATCCGGCACGATTGCTATTTAGTGAATGGTTGATACAACGTGAGGAACAAACACCCCATTTCACGGACAAGATTTTGTGGTCTGATGAGTCCTGTTTTGGAAAAAGTGGGGTGTTTAATTTTAAAAATAATCACGTCTGGGCATATGTGAATCCGCATGAAGTTCGCGAAAACCATTTTCAGCAGCGATTCTCGATCAACCTGTGGGCCGGCGTTATAGGGGACAAATTAATTGGCCCCTATGAACTTCCTGCGCGGTTAAATGGTCCTGAATATTTACGATTTTTACAAGAAAATCTAGAGGATTTATTAGAAGATATCCCTGTAGCAAGATTCAGAGATATGTGGTACCAGCATGATGGAGCACCACCCCATTTCAGCCACGATGTCCGAAGACATTTGGATCAAACTTTTCCTGACCGATGGATTGGACGGGGAGGGCCAGTGGCTTGGCCGCCACGATCGCCAGATTTAAATCCGTTGGATTTTTATGTGTGGGGCACAATGAAAAACATTGTATACAGTGTAGAGATACAAAATGAGGGACATTTACGGGAGCGGGTTTATTATGCAGCCAACATTGTGAGGGAACAATTGCATCAAAAAGGAGGTATTTCCCAGCAACTTCTAAATCGGATTCGGGTATGCCAAGCAGAAAATGGTGGCCACATCGAACAATTGTTGTAACAGGTACGTACCATTTGGGTAGGAAACCAAGAGAAATTTAGCCCATTCAATCATTTTATAAAAAGTTCCCAAGAAGTATGCTTCTATTTGCTTAAAGTCGTTTTCAATTTATCTTTACCCATATCAAACATACCCTTCGTTCTTTATTGTTTACTGCATGCCATTTTCCCCTCTTATGTTTTAATTATGTTGTCGCATCTTTTTATAAAAACACAGATAAGTAAATGTAAAATGCATAGAGGGGTGAAACATGCTCGATCGGCGAGTCGACCCGACGATTGTCGTCGAACAACGAAATAAGCCGCAGCATGCTTGGCGCGTTTCAATTTAAACGCTACTATGCCAGAGGTTCACAAACAGTGGGACATATAGGTAATTTTTTGATGTTCGAAATTTAAAAAAATAATCGTAGATTATTATTCCTGATGTCTTGACGGAGCGGCCCTCCAATTTTATGCGCATAATTTGCAGTCACCCAGTATACTGAGGAGCGAGGGACACCGTGGAACATGCAGTGTTCGCATGCCCAAACTGGGAGGAAAGAAGAAGAAGTGCCGCGGCGGAGCTGGGAGGGGAGACTTTCGGGGCTAAAAATGTAGTAGACGTGATGCTAAGAAGGCGGGAGGACTGGAGTGTGGTATGGAGGCTGAACAGAGTGAATAAACTGTAGACTGTAAACTATAAGGAAGAAATAATAGACCGACTGACGTTTGCGGTGATGTATTCTGCCAGGATGGTTCCGCGATGACACCAACAGAGAGAAGGGATTTTAGTGAGCAAGAGTCTCGCACTACCAGCCAGTACGGACTGACGGGTGTATTTTGAAGATTTTACCCTCTCGACGACCAAAAAAAAAAGGTTACAGGTTGATAACCGAACATACATTGAACTGTTGTTGGAGATAGCTAACCTAACCGACACACACGCTTGTTCCTGGAAAACACCTACTCGTGGTCCAAACTAAACCAAGTTGTTGATTACTAACCTAACTCAATTTATAGGTAGCTAACCTAACTCAAGTTACAGGTAGCTAACTTATCTCAAGTTATAGGTTATCAGCCGAACCTACTTCCGGCGGATTGAAGGTAGCTAACGTAACCAACTTCAACGATGTTAACAGGTAACTAACTTAACGTGCCCTCGGTGATTGCCACATCCATTTGAAATCAGTTACACTCATTCTACGCATCAACTTAACTTGCTGGGACCGCGTGGAATGGGAAGAGGAACGTTTGCATGTTGTTCAAATGCACCTCCTTCTGAAAACAAGTAAATGGCCATCCGGTTTTCGCAAAGGGATTGCTTCCACCGGAAGTCCAGCGGTTGCCGTCGGAGAATCCTTAAATTATACGCTAGGAACAAATATCTCCCGAGAAAGCTTAGTAAAAGAAATGAATTCGCGGGCAATTTTTTAAGGGATGACGAGTGAGGAGTGAAGATTTATCTAAACACGTAAATCATAGGCGGTCTCGGCTTTGACAAGTCAGAGACATTGTCGGCAGTCACGTGACGGTGTGGTAAATTTCGGAAGACCCGACATAATACATGGACCGTTGACATCTTAATACTTGACGCAAACGTGCGGCTACTAATGCCGCCCCTTCGGCACCCCGTCACCCTGCCCTTCCGTCACTCTGCCGACCGCCATAACCTCACCCCTACCCTCGCGTTCGCTAACAGTGATAACTCCCTTCACACAAAAGCCGTTCACCTCACCATATGATAACTGGCTCTGAGAAGTCAGCCAAACGCACCGCTGCAGTTAGGGGTGAAGTCATTTACTGAAGGGTCGCACATAAAATACTTCAAAACCCTGCAACTCAAGATACTGCAAGGGCGATCATCAATCGTTATATCACAGATATCTGTGGTGTATCACATGTGGTTGTATTACGTGTTGTATTACATAAAGTTTTATGATATGCAGTATTTGCATCATCTGTGGTTGTATGTGCGAAACATGCCATACGAACATTCGTGCCGGAATTTGTCAAGTCTATTGGCAACACAATTGATAAGTTCGCACGACTTCTAAAGTCGGCAGGATAGTATACTGCTGTTCTTATAAGAACAGGTTTGCTAATAATTATAATTATCTACTTATAGTTACTACACCAGAAAAACCGAGCTGAAATATATTACCGCAGTTTTTTTCCAACAGTCGATCATAATATATGGATGTGTGTGTAGGTACTTAATAGAGGCTGACCTGCTTTCATTCAACGTTAATAAACCGATAATGATTAATAAGTAAGCGCGGCGTACTATAGCGGTTTTAATTTTGTTAACTCCAACGTTTATCCAACATATATTGTAATTATTGTAGTTAAACATATTGACAGAAAACTTTTTTGCTATAGCCTTTGTTTGTTAAACTTATGTGTGGTTAAACTCAAAGTTTAAAGTTTACTCCATTTCGTAAAGTACTAATTAAAATTTTATGCAACAAGAAGTGGTTCAATGGAAATTAGAGCAATAATTATTGAGCTTCTTTTATATCAGCATACATGTATAACTACGTGTAAGGCAACCCAATCCGGATCGTGTTTATTCATTCTTTTTAAACGGAACACACTGAAACTTCGTTATAACGCTCTTCTAGGTCTAGGGACCTGGGAAAAAGAGCGCTATAACCGAGAAAGTGCTATTACCGGGAAGTCTTAAAAACGGCTAAAAATGAACCAACTTGTCAGAATCGTTTCTAGCTCTTCATATTTCGCGGATCATATGGTTTTACGCCTAGTTCCCTCATGCACAGAAACAAATTCACTCCACTTCTTAAAATTGTGCGTAAAATCGAAGCACTGATGTGTTTTTGAGGCTGCAAAATGCTTTTTGTTTAAATTAGATTTATCAAAGCCTTGTATAAGATCACTCTTTTAACTATTTAGCGACATGTTTCCAAGAGAGTGAAAAGTAAAAGACTGAAAGGAAACAAGATTCTCGAAAAATCATCTGGTCAAGATTCATAGAACATCTTGGGGGGATTTGTTGACACTAATATTTCATTGAAATCGTAACATTGTTCAACCATAAGACCATTTCCGTCTACTTTTTACAAATTTAACTTTAATTTATCTTTATCCCTTTCTAGTGTTTGCAAAACAAAGTTAAATAGTATGTATGTACATTAAAAAATCCTCCAATAGGATGTTATAACCGGGAAATGCGAGCGTTATAGCGAATAAAAGTACTATAGAAAATTAATCGCTTGGACCGGGACCAAGGGAAAAAAGTGTTATAGCCGGGAAATCGTTAAAAACGGGAATTTCACGGTAACTTTATTTCTATAATCGCAGGTGGCTTTACCTGGCAAGAAAATGTGGACCAAAGCGCAAAATAGTTTAAAGACCGACAGACCTGTTTGGTTGTCATAAACGTACCTTACCTTTTTTCATGTACTGGCCTTAAGAAGCCACGAAGTCGGTCCAAGCGCGAGCTAGGTTAAGGACCATGCTGGGACCTGTCGTCCAGATGTCGCTCGTAAAGTACCTGTTCTCCTTTTACCTACTGCCAAGACATCCCTTCATAAATCGGTCTAGTGTCCACCGGGTGACAGCGGTGATCCGCAGACTTTACGTTTGATATTCTATTGAATTACGAGTTAATTATGTGATCGAATTACATTTGTTTATTAACCTTCTTAACCGTCTCTAATATACATATAACCACATTTTTTGTATAATGTATTTTATTGCTTTTATATTGCTGCTCGAAGCTAGATCGAGTACTATAACTGGTGGTTGGAAAAGGTCGTCCAGCAGCAAGCGGAAGAAGCTGCGGTATGTAGAAAACGACGAATCAAGATGTAAAAAGTTTTAAAACTGCGACTAGCTTGTATGCGCTGAACCACTGGAATAGTACTAACGAGAAGGACAGTATGATCCGCAAAAGAAAGAGCAATAGGATTAAAAGAGCAACAGCAGTAAGAGGAACAGTAACAAGTGAGCAACAGCGGCACCAAGAGCAACAGCAGCATCGGTCGGTAGGCTATTTAGAATTGCCGGTGTCCCTATATAGAGCGTGGGAAGAAACGAGATTCCGAGATCACATCTGCGGAAAAACTTGTGGAAGGAATTTGCCACCTAATGCAGGATTAGTGTCAGAAAACGTGCAATGCTAAATTAAACGTGGTTTACTTACGTACGACGGTGTTTTATACGCCGCGGCCAGAGTATTTACCTTCTCATCTCGTCTGCTCAATACGTGAATGCGCACGACATTCTTCTTTGCTAATTACACATAATACCCACTCGGCCGCAGCCCCGACCGGACCGGCCCCGCTCACTAGGCTCCTGTTAACCCATACCGGTTAAACATTGTTGTTAATTTCTGTTGTTTTTGCTTTATCGATCAAGTTAACGTCTCAAATTGACGATCTCCTTCGGTTTCTGCGACTTAATGTCACATTCAATTGAACAACTCAAGAGCTGCGCTCGTTTTTCTACCTTGGTAAGAGGTTCACTTCGCATCACAGCTTTTTGTATATGGGCTAAATACGGTGCTGTGAGGTATACGATGATGTAGGATATACGATGCTGTAGGGTATACGATGACGTAGAAGATGCGATGCTGTAGGGTATACGAAGATGTGAGATATACGATGCTACAAGGTACAGGATGGATATTTCAAATGTATACACCTCACAAATCAAAATCGCGTGCACAAAAAAACAGTTTCCTGTGCCCATCCTATAAGGGAGACTGATTTACGACTTTACCAGTAAGTGTGGTATCTACATTTGGCGCATCCGTCCTGTATAATGCTTAGATACGGCTGTGAATATTCATACATTGCGATGGCCGTCATAAATATGTAAATATATACAGTGTGTTTCAAAATTAGACCCCTTCTTTTACACAATAAAGGGTGTCCCACGACGATTTGACCAGGCGATACCCCGAGAAAATATGATTAAGAGGAGTAATACAACTTTCAGTGACGCTCGTTTTCGGATACCTGATATCAACTTCACAATTTCAAATGGAACACCCTATATATTATTAACTTTTAAGGAAGCTGGTTCTTAGACGAATTCAACGATACTATACATATTAGTGTTCGAAATGTACCAATAAGGCAAAAAAACAAAAAATGTCGGGAAACCAATAATGACGGTTAACTGTATCATTATTGTGGAACTTAATTTTGTCGCTCCTTAAAACTTTCTCGAAAAAACGTTTTGAATGTGTATTTTACACAACTGCACGTATTTCGAATGAAAGACTATAGCATTTGCATACAATTATTCAATCCAAAATTACTATTCTTTCCGCCAAATCTAGACTATAACTAACTTCATTGTAGTGAATCATGATCAACTGGTGCTAAACAAAAGAAATGGTTTAAGTTAAGTACTCAATTTTTTTTCATTCTTGTCAGCACTTAGACGTAACAGTTTCTTTAACAACTGTTTGTAGATTTTTCAATTTTGTTAGAGTAAATAAATACATTGTAACATAATAATGCCTTCTCTGTTTACTCATGACGAATATGTGGGCATGCTCCTTATTTATAGAGAATACAAGCCAAATAAATGACGCGTTCGAGATATGTACTGTAACTCTCTGCGGGGGGGTACCCTAAAAATGTACAATCGAAGGAATCCGGAAACACCGGACTTAACTTCCTACGTAAATTTCCCAATAGGAAAAACCTCTTACCTCAAACTCCGGGGAGTTTTCATATTATTTGGCTCGTGATGTGATCGTCTTTCAGTGGTAGAACCCTATGATTACGTTGTGTTGTGTTTCGTAGTAACCCTATTGGTTCCTAGGTGAATACTGGTTGAGAGTTATTTCTTAATTTACCTCTAGGCGGGAATGACATAGCTACAGTTCATAGAATACACAAAACAACTAGGGGGCGCGCCTATCTTTATCTCGTGAATAAAAATGTTTGAATATTATAGATTTTAGTTCCGTTTTGTTTATGGTGATTCTTTGTGTTGTCGAGAAAGAGGAAAAGGAAAAGACAGGGGGGGGGGGGGGTACTGGCCGGGCCCCTCCCCGCTCGCCAGGTGGTGAATTACCTGCTTAAACGCTTGGACTGAAGGTCTTACACCTCTGAAGAAGGTTGGACATTACTACTCAATCACAGGCCAGTGAGACGTGCGTTGAAAAATAGTAATTTGTTTGTTTGTCGTTTATTGTTGTGGGGCTAGGAGTGAGTTTCACCTCAAATCCCTGGATGTGTGAGTTTAGTCTGTTCTCTCTTGCAATGAACTGGAGACGAGATCCGCCTCAAAGTTCGGCGAGAAAAGGGACATTATGTGTGTGTTTTAATTAAATAGTGAGCTGGGGACAAGTTCTGCCTCAAAGCTCTTGAATTTTGGTTTGGGTTGTCATGTTGACATGTGTGTGTGTGTGTGTGTGCCAGTCCAACTGGTTGTGACCGAGATCGGAATCTCAAACCTTCTTTGTTGGAATTAGGATTCAGGATAAAGGGGATTGGTTTTCCTAAAGTTTACTCGCAAATCTTTGAACCCGTTTGTTTGTTTGCGAACCTTGAAACTATGAGTCGTTTTACGTACCTTTGAACCTAACGTTGTTTGCGTACCTTTAAACCTAATGTTTTAAAAGAGTGTGCGCGGGAACCTTGTATAACGAACAAGTAAATGGACCCTTAATTCGACAAACTTTAACCATGCTAGAGTTGCGTTCTGGTTTACAGGACTGACACCTGTCAACATTCATACTTGTACACGGAAACACATGGGTTCACTGCTATCATACCTAGTGATTTCCCTAACTGGACCACAGTTGGTATCGCTGCTTTTGCTCGAGTTTCCCGCCGGGCTGGCACGTCGCTCGCCGATTCCAGGAATTCGGGACCATTGTACAATTTACGCTACGTTAACAAAAGCATGAATCTCAATCAAAACCTCGCGCACTTTGTAGAAGCAATGCAAAAACAAATTAAAAGCTTAGTAATAATTAAAATAGATCTGGCCTTTCGTATTTGTTTCCATAAGACGACGGCGTCACGGGCATTGACAATTGCTTCCATTCTTCGCCGTTCTGGGTTTATCGGCGAATTAATACACTTTTCATTCGGTACCATTTAACTATTCGCATACTTCTGGGATGACTCTTATTACGTGAACCCTGCCGGCTCTTCGGACGTTATCGCCTCGCTTGCGAGTACATGTCTGACTCTTTGTTGTTTTGCCAAGGTGCTTCACCTCACTACCCGTGGTCATCTTGTCTCTTCGAGCGTCAAGTTCACTCTGCTCGCGGATGCGCGCTTATACGCTGTCTTTCGGCTGGCGACCGTGTACGTCAGTGGCGCACTCTTTGAACGAGCGCAAAAATGTATGTTGCGGCGAAGTATAAATGTTTGCCTATAGGGGGAATAGCAATCTCAAAATTTATAGTAGGCCCACTTGCAACTGTCACAGTACATTGCTCAATATTCGGATCGTGTACCTCCTAGCAAAAATACTTTAAAAAATGTTGAACAAAAACTACGCACTGGTAGTTTTCCAACTGGAAAAGCGGACAACAAACATCACGTACTAGACTCGTAAGTGTGGAAGAAAATGGAATTAACATGTTAGCATACTTACAAGTAAATCCGCATGTATCAATAATTTTTGTCACAAGAATTGAGCGTAAGTAAAAGTTCAATACAAATGGCATTAAAAACTTATAAGTATCACCCTTATAAAATACATTTAACCCAAGGGTTGACACCACAGGATCCAGAGCACAGATTAACATTTATTGCCCAAATTTATATTAGAATTGAAGATATTTATCTTTTTTTGGCGAAAATTCTATGGAGTGACTAAATTAAGTTCCACAATAATGGAACAGTTAATCGCCACAATTGTCAATATTGGTCACCTCATAATCCTCGTTGCATGAAAGAAACACATTTTCAAACAATTTGGTCGGTAAATGTTTGGTGCGGATTATTCATTGGCTGTTTGATTAGCCCACATTTTTACGAAGGCGCACTGGCAGGTGTGAGGTATTTAAACTTTCTTCAGAATATACTGCCTCGATTGGTGGAAGATATTCCTCTTCATGAGAATGCAAGCATGTGGCTTCAACAGGACGGTGCTTCTCCTCATTTTGATGAACGAGTCAGGGAATATCTTAGTGCTACTTTCACAGACCGCTGGATTGATCGAAATGGTCCGATTCATTAACCAGCACGGTCTCCTGTTATTATACCCCTAGATTTTTTTCTGTGGGGATATATAAAAGGTGTTGTGTACACGATACCACTTAGGAATTTGGAGGATTAAAAACTAGAATCAGAGAGACATGTCGCGCTATTGATAAGGGTGTCAGTTTGAGAATGCGCTTAAATAACATTTCTTTCCTGTTTGTTTTTTGTTTTTTTCTTTGTCTCATTTCTTTAATGTCTAAAGTCTAACCGAGAATATACAGAACCCATGGTTTCATATCGCTCCTGCACTTCTTTTTTACCAAGCGAGTATTAGGGAACAGCAACATATACCCTCAGCCCTTCTCAGGGCCAAAATTTATTGAGAGCATAAGTTTTTTATCTCTCTCGTCCTTTTCCTGCATAGCAACACCGAGACATTTTTTATTTTTTTGTCTTTTTGTTCTTTTAAAATACCAATACGTATGGTATTGTTGAATTCGTCTAAGAATCAGTTCTCCTAAAAGCTAATAATATACAGGGCGTTCCGTTTAAAATTGTACAGTTAATATCACGTGACCGGAAACGGAAGAACGGAAGAAAAATCTACCTACTCGAAACGAAAAGCCACTGAAAGTAGTATCACTTATCCCGAACCAAATTTTCATATTAGAACCCGTTCTCGAGATATAGGCCGGTCAAGTCGTCGTGGGACACCCTGTATATAGTACTCACCAAAAGAAGCAAAGAAGTTCCTATGAATCCCTGTCCAATTTTCAACTACTAGGGAGATATAGCCCGCAAAATTTGAGTAAAAAATCAGTCGATTTTTGGTATAACTTGCACTATCGAGATGATTTTTGCACTGGCGTCTTTAGTTTATCGTCCGTAATCCTCAGGTGCCGACACAATTCAAGATCCACGAAAACTACCCTCTAAAATTTCAATTAATATGAGAGTTGCCATGGTTTTTACACTATAATTTGAATACTAGTCAAAATATTTGAAACTACTTTGCAGTATATTAATCCTCGTTCAATTTCCAATAGAAAAGATGCCCCATGTGACTATCCTAAATCGCACCCTTTAGTAGATATTTCAATTATTTTCCATCGATGCATTACTGCACACACTCAATGCATATTGCACGTAATCAAACGATTTTTTGTATAACATGCACTTTTTTTGCACTATCGAGTTGATTTTTGTACTTTAGTTTAACCTACGCAATCTTCAAGTATTGAGAAAATTGAAAATCCACGAAAACTATCCCCTGAAATTGCAATAAGTAAGAGCGCTGGCACGGCTTTTCATTATAACTGGAATGCTAGTCAAAATATTAGAAATTACTTTGCAGTAAATTAATCTTTGTTCAATTTCCAATAGAAAATGTGCTCCATGCAATCACCCTAAATGGCACACTTTATTAGATATTTAATTGTTTTCCATCGGTGCATAATTCACAGTCAACGCATTTGATATGGAATCACATGTAATTCGATAAGGAACATCACTGACACTTTCGATTTATGGTTCGTAAACTTGTATAATCACTAAAAGTTGACATTCTTAAAAACAACCCCCGAACGATACGGTTGAAACTATAACTTTTGCAATATTGAAAATATTGAAAATTAATTTGTGAATTATAAACCCTCGCTAAATTCTCAATAAAAAATGTGTTTTATCACTTCAGAAATGTAACATTTTAGAGATGTTTCTGAAATTTTGTTCCGCGCTTATTAACCAGTATCTGATCAGCTGGTATTTACTAATGTTCATCTGTTGCACAGCATCCCAAGGAACTACTTTGGATAGTGGAAGGCCGAGGTCACAGCTTTAGTTAAAGTGGTGTAGCTGTGACCTCGGCCTTCCAGTACGCAAAGTAGTTCCTTGGGGTGGTGAACATGAATAAATACTAGCGGGGAAACACATTTCGGACACCTCTAAAATGTTACATTTGTGAAATGACGAACCACATTTTTTATTGAGAATTTAAAGAGTATTTATATCTTACAAATTAATTTTCATTACAGGCAAGTTATGGGACCAATGGGAAAAAAGAAGGCTGTGTTTGTGAAGGAAATTGACCAGAAATAATTCTCGTCAACGCATTCACATCTGTATGAGCTGTTGTATTCACTTGTTTAGTTATTTGTCTGCTTGTGTATCTGCTTCCTTTTTTATTTATTTCTTTGTTTGTTCATTTGTTTATTTCTCTATTAATTTCTTTATTTCTTCATTAATTTCTTCATTCGTTCTTGTTTCTTTAGTTCTTCATGATTAATTCAATGACGTATTACGACGTCACTGAAATGCCCTCTTCACAAGTAGATTCTATTTTTGCCTTAATTGTTAACCCTACGGTGGTCAACTTATTTTTTATAACATTAGTGGTCAAATCGGTATCACAGACCAAAACTTAATTATTAGTTACTTATAATAACTTTTCAATTTTTTTCTTGTATAAGTGTAGTATAGTTACATGAGACTTAATTAAAATTATAAAAACGATAATTGTTCACGCGCAACGTGCCTCCACGAAACCCGCGTTAAAATTAAAATGACAAAAAGAATTTGCAATGGTCTTGAACGCGTGGGTGATAGCGCACAAATTATGATGCCCCAAAAGGGGGAATCGGAAGAGGCAAAATGATAAAGGAATAAACGGACTCACCCTTAATATGTCATCACAGCGTGCAGCAGGCAATTCTTGTAGAAAATGAACGCCAAAGGTCCATCGAAGTGGCCCGGAGCCCTGTTATGCTTGTAGCGCACAAGTTGTTTAAATACACGTTAAATCAGCTTTGGCTGATCAGCACAAATACAAACAACACACAAATCAATAAGTAAATGTTAGTGGCACGGCACTTCTTCTAACAAAAAATAGACCAAACTAGGATACATGGATCCTAACAGTGTGTCACGGCACACGTCTTAAGTTGATATGCTGCTTTCTTCGCTCGTAGCAGGGCGAAAAGGATAGACTGAAGCAGGGCGGTAATAGGCAAAATAAAAGGACGGGAGCACGTAACATGGTCACCATAATCCAGAAACCCCCCAAAGCGAGCGAATACCGAACAATAATTAATGCCGCATTACTTTATTTTCAGTTGACGAACAAGATGGCCACTTAAAACTTAGAAAATATATTAAGAAAAATTAAAAAAAAAAATTGAAAATAAGTAATATTTTAATGCAAATGTTGTGAAGAATTAGGCTATTTCGTCGGTTTAAATTTGTTTCGACATGTTTAGCAAAAGGACGTTAATGTGGAATAAATATAAAAACTTTTTGAGACAACGGTCTCATGGACTGAAAACGTGAATAAAACAGAAAACCAAACAAATACGGTATCCAAACTAAAACTAACAGTCCTGGGCCCAGAGACGACAGCATTCATAGACGCGCCAGTCCCTACTCCCACCACATTTGATATTATGATGAATAATTACTTTACTCGGTCTCTCACACCATAGAGCGACTACTGTAGGGTTAAAGGAAAATAGACACCTACTTTACCTACAATGTTGTATTAACATTACGTCAGACTGTATAGACTTATTAAATATATGAATAATTAAAATGGACAACATCGAAATGAACCTTCAATATATTTATGACGATGGAATCTCAAACTATCGAAAGTGAAAAGACGTATCTATGTAATGTGGAACAAAAGTCACAAAGAGATTTGAAAAATTAATAACTTTCTTAATTTTTATTTTTGGACTATGTAAAACAAATCTTCGAGATTAATTATGGAAGGTTACAACATTATCCAGCGAACCAAAATCATAGAACATATAATTCATCCTCATTTTAATGTGCATTATCCACCCTCTGAATCGATGATTCGACACTTAATGGCACGTTTTCATTGAAAAGGCTCAGTTACGGATCTTTCGCGAAGCGTAAGACCACGTTCAGTAGAATGTTGAGGGGAATTCTGAAACATGAACTCGAAGAGGTTCTGCTGAGCTGCAGATGTCTCGGCGGTTCATTTTTTTAAGACCAGCTCTTACTGACTTCCCAGAGATGTTCCCAAAAGATGAGGCCACTACATACACTGCTCTGGACACTATGCAGCTGCTAAGGAAGATTTTTGGCAAACGTTAAATTTCAAGAATTTCAGGACTCAATTCTCCTGCCCGTTCGCCATATTTAACAGCCCCTGATTATGTGTGTATCAACCAGATTCTCACACTCGGTCTGTCTTGCTCTTGGTCTAGCTCGCACACGGTCTGTCTCGCACTCGCTCTGTCTTGCAGTCGTTCGATGTTTTAGATAGAAATACTTCATATATTTAGTCTCTAATAAATATTTTTATAATCTTGGACTTGTATAATTATTTAAATTATATTCTTGGGTATATAGTCCTTTATTTAATTATTAAATTTATTATTTCTTACGCGTTTCGCTTCATCAGAGAAATATGTGATTTGTTTAACAAATGAAAAATAAAATACTACTATAATATATGAATGAATTGACAATAATGACACATTTTTATCAAAGTGTGTGAGTGTGTATGTGTAATAATACCAATAATAATTGTATCTGTCTGTCCCAGTGCCATATTAAATAAAACAAACTAAAGTGTCGGTGGCGCGTCGGTCACTGTCTTGAATAATTCAAAATTAGGTTAGTTAAATATGTCATTTGTAACAGTGTCCAAATTTATTTTAAAGGGAACAGATTCAATTGAGACTCACACAAGTTCTAGAATGGGGTATTCCACTAGGTAAAACTGTAATGAAACTAAGACTTAAACTGCAAAGTATAGCCTTCCTGAGAGCCAAAACTAAATTTGACATAATCTTATATGGCTTTATTTAGGAAAAATCGGGAAA
>JAWQRP010002379.1:0-15754 GCA_033557875.1 Quadriops clusia | reverse complement strand
GAGCTAGCTGCAACTTAAATATAAATAAAATGAAAAGTGAACGTTTTTTCTTACCTCACTGCTGTCGTTCATTGTTGAAAAGAATGCGGTTACTGAATCAAAATACTAAACTAAGAACGAAAAGAATATTAAACCACGTGTTGTTTAAAAGCTATGCTTCGAAGAAATGGCACGGACTAGAGTATTAGACTCCAAGCGGTTGGAAAAGATAAAAAGTTCACGAAATTGTTAGCGTTTTCCGCTCAACAAAAACTTGCCTAAGTTTTTTAAAGCCTTTGGAAGAGAAAAACTGTTTCGTTCTCCCTCGCATTAGATGTGGTTTGGGTTAAGGAACATTTTCCAGAAAAAAACTCGATATCGATAAAAATGTCAATTGTTTCCTTTTTCTTCTCACCCATTCATTTATGCCCGGTTGTACCAATAGATTTTAAGTCTGACTTAAGCCTAAACCCCGTCCTACACGTAAAAACTGTTTTAAATTGTTGCACCATGCGTTAGGACCGTTTTAAGTCGGCCAAAGTCGACTTACATTTAAGACGTGCATTACGACGACTTAAACCCGTCTCAGTGCCTAAAACGTCACTTTTTTTAAGTATTCGCTTTGATGTGTGAAGTATTTCGCAAATTAAAGATGCTTGAAGACGTTGATTTTGTCCATCTTGTTGACGAAGTGGATAACTTTGAAGGAAGAACTCAACGTTGAGTTTATGAAAGGGTGAATTATATAGATTCGCTAACAACGCAGAGTTTGTGCAACGAATTCGATTGATGAAAGAGACCACGTTGTTTTTGTTAGAGCAAATAGAGGAAAGAATTTTTATCCCGCCTAATAGCAAGCAACCGCACGTTGAACTCCTGAGTAATTTTTGCCCTCGCCTTGTCTTTGCCGCCATTCGTGGCAAAATTTGTTTTCTTTATTTTCTACTATTATATTTTGTGACTATTTTCACTACGGACTGTTTCTCATCACTGGTATAATTCACTCTTCACAATAAATTGACACAAGTTTTCAAATTGAAAGCGTGCTATAAATTGAACCAATCGGAATTCACTTCTCAACCGGCACTATCAACTGTAGATATTTAAAACACTATTTATTGCAGCGTTGCCGAATTTACGCAAGTCTTGGCTAAGTTTTTTTGGAAATCAGGTTGGTGCAACGCTATTTACAAATAGGACGGGCCTAACTTTAAGTCCGTCTTATTTGAGACTAGACTTAAAACCTGTTGGTACAACCGGGCACTAGAGAATTAGTAAGAATCGCTGCGTTTGTAACAAATATGCATTTTAAATTTTTATTATTTTACCTAAAAAAGACAAGAATAATTTACTCAAAAATTCGAAAAATTATTATTATAGCAAAAAAAGACACTAATAAATTAAGCAAGAATTCGAAAAACTATGAAACAAAAATAATAAAATGTATATTTTGTACAATAAATTATTGGGTCTTGCTCGTTTCGCTCGCAAGCGCTCGCGCCTTCGGCACTCGCTTTTAATACAGTAAACTGGAGTAAGATAATTATAGAAACTTTTTATTACAAACTAATTTTAAATTTAAATTATTTGAATTATTTATTTATTTTTGTAGCAAAACAAACACTAAAAAATTAATCATAAATTCGAAAAACTATAAAATAAAAATAATAAAATGTATATTTTGTACAATTAATTATTGGGGCGTCTTGTTCGCTTTGCTCGCAAGCGCTCGCGCCTGCGGCGCTCGCTTTTAATACAGTAAACCGGAGTGAGATAATTAAAGAAACTTTTTATTACGAAATGGTTTTAAATTAATATTATTTTAAATTCACATTATTTTAAATTAACATTCCATTGGCAAATTTTAGCAAAAAGTAGAAGTGCACTTACATATGGTAGATACGGAACAAGTTTTAGAGAACAGAATAGAGAATTGTAACGAAGAGCGTATTTCTTTAAGTTAAGCGTTAATCAAAACTAAAGTAAGCGTTTCTTTGGCACCCTTCTAGAAAGTAAAGAAAAAAAAAATACGAACACAATCACTACTAGTCGTGGTTGGTTTGATAGGTTTAAAAAGGAAAACAGATTCCAGTGTATGATTTTTTTATTGTAAAACCGAAAACACATAATGTAAACGAGTCCTGATGCAAATTTCTAATTGAAAATATTTTCATTATGTTCTCTTTATGCACCACATTCCATGGTGTATTACCAATTACGATAAATTCCATTTTCCGGTGTGTTCTAGTCTAATTACAGTTATACCTTTTAATTAAATGTCGATTGTTTTATTGTACAAAGAATTAAACCCCCAAGAATTTACATTCGAATAATATTTTGTTTATTTTTATTCTTTAACATTAATACATTTAAAAAATATCTACATTTCTTTTACTAATTTATTTTTCTTACTATTAGTTTTATTTATTAATTTACTAGAAGTCGTACCCGTTCTTCGAACACGTTAGAAGTGCATAAGCATTTTAAAAGGGGTATATTGGAGAAATACATAAAGGGCGTGGGAGAGAGGTGAAGAGAAAGTTAGAAAAAGGGAAATTTAGATGATGTGTAGTACGATTTTTCTATTTATTAATTTTTAAAGTTACTTAACACCAATATCTATTATAGATATTCAAATCTATTTTTTTTATTATTATTAATCTGTTAAGTACTGACCAAACCAACGAAATCACGAACCGATCCTGGCCAAACAATCAAACAAACCTGCGGCTATTTATTCCGGAAGAGGAAATGGCCCACTTAACAGATCTAAACTCAGCAACCCTAAACATATTGGGGCTATCAAATCAAGATCAAGCGCACAATAAAACAACGTATCCATTACCAGTGGCGCTGTTGACTTGGGGTTGCATTATGTGGGGCGTGATACGCCGTAATACCCCTCAACAGGGGTGGAATCCGATTTAGTCCTTGTGTACAATTTTGTTGTTGTGACACTTCTGAACAATCGCATTAAGATGGGTTTACTCGTGTACAGGACAGATAACATTGCGACATCGAGGCCGCAACGAAGGGCTGCTGCCAGATTTCATCCCCGATGGCACCGATAACAATTATTGTTTGAATCATTTCGTGTGGACGCGTCGCCGTCGCCGCCGTGAGAAAGTTCGAACAAGGACACGAGGGATTTTCTATCGTAAATTTTTAAATTATCAATTCGTCTTGTAACATATGTGTAGTTATACACCAAGTCAATAAGATATTATTTTAAAAATATGTAAGAAAAAAAACAGATTTCTTCTGCGATAATTTCCTATTCAATCTGTAGCGATTGACGTTTTTTTTTGTTTAAATGAACGCGATATTACATTCGTTGACTTTTGAAAATGGTACAATTTTTGTTATTGTTTTTATTATTATATTAGGTATAATGGAGGTAATTAAGGCAATCGATTGATTGCACTTGCTCTTGCATGTCCAATTATCGTCTTATTATGCAAAGAACAAGCCATAAAGCCCACGGGGGCAATTAAAATTAAATTAGAGATATCACTTGGCGATTAGGCCGTTTTCATTTGAGTTTTATCAAATAATTAGCGCAAGATGGTGGAAGTTTAAGAGATCCTGCAGTTAACGACAATAATTGGGGTGTGTTGATCAAGGGGTTTGCCAGGATGATAAATGAACATTTTGACGATGTTTGTATGTTGAGAAAATAGAAAAAAAATGGATACGTGTTACTACAACTAACTTACTTCAAACAAGATGGTAAAGTTAATAAAAGCTAGTATTTTGTTAATTTAGTCCGTTTGTCACAGAGTGTAACGATAACGAAAATGACATAATAATATTAGACAAGAGTAGGAATATTATATCACAGATAAATTATAATATGAAACAAGCAGCGACAAATGAGCTTAATGATTACGAATCAGAACGCTGTTAAAACATAATAATCACCTAATATTACTTACTATATTTTTTCTGGGCATTAACATTAAACTTTTTTTATAATTTAATTATTATACAAAGAAATTAACGTCTAAAATGCATTCTTGTTGTTTAAATATCTATCACAAACATATTAAAAAATATATTATACTTTTACTATTTTAACTTTAATTCACTAAATTTGCTAAAATAATAAGCCTCCAAGTATTTTAGACATCAGTTTATTTTTATAATAATTAAATTAAAAATTAAATTACGATATCCAAGAAAATAAGTAGGTATATGTTAGATGTATGATATGGTAAAAAATATATAACAAATATGAATTTAAAATAATTTAAACGTTAATTACTATTGAAGATAATAATTCTCTAGATGCTTCAACGGAATCCACAGTTCTCTCCGCGCAAATGCATACAACCTCGCATATTCAGATATACACGCACGTAAATGTGCACAGGTGGAATAATAGCACAAACGAGCAGATTCTTATGAGCAATTAACGACTCATTTGCAATGCGTAGCTTGCAAAATACGAGAGCGAACGAGAAAGCCTATGAAAGTGAACGTTACAATTAATTATCGCGCTGATTAATAAGCGCAAACCAGATTTAATAATAATCGTTATTATTGAAACGCTTTGCTAGAAAGTGCAGCAGGTACGAATTCCTACCATTATTGCATCGATAATGATATGTATGCAAGGATTAATAATGCCCTGCAATGAGCGCAAAAGGTGAACCATTTTTTATTATTTAGTCACCATTTAATTCATGATGTAGTCGCAATATATTTCTTGATTTAATCCTGCTTCATTTTAATTTAGTCCTAACTTGTTTTGGTCTAATTCGGATGCATTTGACTTGTCTATAAGCGAACCCACCATTCTAAAGTCTAAAGGAGAGAAAGTATCAAACGTAAGTTCTACATACTCCTTTGACAGTAATATATCAATTCATTAGTTTGTTATATAAAAGGCTTACTATTACTACTATCATTATTACCATTATTACTATCATTATTACCATTATTACTATCACTATTACCATTATTACTATCACTATTACCATTATTACTATTATTATAATAATTATTATTTCTTATTATTATTAATCTTATTGCAAAAAATGTAATATTCAATACAAATTAACAATCTTATGTATAATATGATGAGTAAGGAAATCTGAACGGCGCTTTTTGTCTATCCAGTGATTAGTTTCGGTTTTCTTGGTTTTATTGCGTCGGTCTCACTCTCACTCGGCCAAATATAGCGTTGAGGATAGTGTTGCCACATACTAACTACTTCCTCGTTTCTGACACTACATTATGTATGGATACGCTTCTGTTATGTGTGCGATTATACATTCACATAATATCGGGGCAAAAAATCGAATATGTAAGAAATATATACAATACAACATATGCAAAACATCATCACATAATAACAATAATAGTATTTAGAAACGAAAATAATAATAGAATAGTGATAGAAATGAAAATAATAATATTAATAGAAAATAATAATATATATAGAAAATAACAATGATGTAAATTATTAAATAATTGACCAAAAACCCAAAGAGTACTACATATAATAGTACTAAGCCACGATAAGTGAATACACGTCTCGTAGAAATAATGTAGTTTATTCAATAATAAAAATAAAATAGAAAATACATTTAATATTCTCATAACACAGTAACAAGAACAAGGGACGCTTTCCTGAGCCCGTAGTACCAAGCGGTGGTTGCGGTAATACTGATATCCGGAGAAAAAGAGTGGTACTGCTAGTCCAGGAAACTGTGGGACAGTCTCGAAACGGAAGATAATTTTCGCAATGCGCCGCTAACAAGCAAATTTCATAACAAACATTATACTAAACCACTTTCTCTGGATCAGTGGTGGTACCCGCCGAAGTCGTGGTGCTCGTAGTGCTCGTGGTGGTGCGGGATCTTGATTGGGATGTGGACTGGGACCTTGAATGGTACTGGGACCTCTTTTTCCACTGGGTATGGTACTTCCTTGTAGACTGGGTAGGGTTTGTCTACTGGTACTTTGACTGGGTATGGTACAGGTTTCTCGATTTCCACGGGGATCTTCTTTTCGACGGTGAAGGGTTGGGGCACTGGGACCTTGACGTGGTAAGGTACGGGTTTGGGTACTTCCACTGGGTAGGGTTTATCTACCGGAATCTTGACTTCGTATGGTACTGGTTTCTCGACTGGTACTGGAATGTGTTTTTCTACCGTAACGGTGTATGGTTTTGGTACATGGACTGGGTAAGGTCTGTCAACTGGGACTTTGACTTCGTAAGGTACCTTCTTCTCTACAGTGTAAGGTTGTGGTACTGGGATCTTCACTTCCACCGGATACGGTACTTTCTTTTCTACGTAATAAGGTTGTGGTACTGGAACCTTGACGGGTACTGGGATTTTCTTTTCGACGGTGTAAGGTTGTGGTACAGGGATTTTGACTTCGTATGGCCTTGGTACCGGTACTTTCACTTCATAAGGAATCTTCTTGATGACTTCGTAGGGTTGTGGGACGAAGTATGGTACCTTGATGATTTCCTTAACCGGCACGGGTACCTTCTTTTCAACGGTATAAGGTTGTGGTACTGGTACTTTCACGTGCACTGGTATTTTCTTTTCGACGGTGTAAGGCACGTGCTTTTCAACGGTGTAAGGTACTGGAATTTTCTTCTCAACGACAACGGTTTTGATATGTTCGTGATGGTGATGGTCGTGGCCGCCATCGTCGCCACCCCCGAAGTCATGGCCACCGAAGTCATGACCGCCGAAGTCATGACCACCGAAGTCATGGCCTCCATCGCCTATGTGGCCGTAGATGCCGCGTTTGTCTTGCTTCTTGCCATCCTCCGATACCGACTTCTTTGCCGATTCCGAAGCTAAGGCTGAGCAGAGGCAGACGGCACTTAAAACGAACTAAAAGAAATGGGTCAAAATTATGTTGATCATTAATTCATATATTAATATATTATCATTATTTATATGTTATTGTCATTATTAATTATATATTACTATTATTAATATAATATATATAATTAATATATTATATTAATAATTAAATTGTCCTGTGATAGTTGTTTAGTAATTATTAGGAACTGTTACATTGTTGCACATAGTGTTTTTAATTAAATACCTAACGCCCCTAGCTTTAATTAGGTTATTAATGCAACATACAATTACCGCGACACTTGCAATTTCTCATTTTTATCAGTTTTGTTCGTATTTATAATGGTAGTGGCTTTCTTATTATAATTAGCGCGACGATATGAATTCTAATTGGAGTGCATGACAATCAGATACAGATAGCGCATGAAGGTTCCGGTTTTATGGCACACACATTTTTAGAAAAGTAGATGAATCTAAGAAAGTTAGAAAATCTTGGTACTACTCGTAGATTGTGAGAAAATGAATGAAACGATTAAAACATCATCAGGATTCCTTCCTGGACGAGTCACAATAAATTTCACAGCGCCTTTTAGCCACTTGACACGTTTCCTCTGCTTAGTGGGTACTACCACGTTAACGTGGTGGTACCATTTTAATATAGTACGACCACTTTAACATGGCATTACCATTTTAACATGATACTACCACTTTAACCCGGTACTTCCACTTAAACACGGTACTTCTACTTAAACACGGTACTACCGCTTAAACACGGTACTACCACTTTAAGATGGTACTGCCTAAGGAGGGTATTATAGTCCAATTCGGTTCACAAGTCGTCCCATTTAACGCGATTTTCCTTTATGGTTTCACTGCACATTCACTGTTCACTCTAATTTCTAGTTTTTTTTACTTTTAAGTTGAGTTTAATTTTTTTAGATTACTTTGAGTGTTAGTTCCGATTAATGTTTTAGTTAAATTATTTTGCTTGAATTTTTTAGTTTAGTTTAGTTAAATGTTTTAGTTTGGTTTTTTAGTACCATGTTCACAACAGTTTCTTCGAGTGTTTTAAAATTTTTAGTTCTTGTGTTATCGGGTACTTACCAATGCCTTCATGTTAGTCGTTTGGAAGTTAGGAAGGCTCTGTTAGTGCGGGGCCTCCAGGTCTCTTTTATACCGCCTGGATCACTTTCCCGCGAGCTCTCCTTCACCACTTGGGGGTTTCACTTCCATATCCGCCGAGCTCCGGCCTGGCTCGCTCTTTGTTGTTGTAACTTGGTGCTCCGTTCCGTGGATGTCTTATGCAACTCGATGATGCCAATAGATGCGGTACGTTACACTTTGGTTGCATAGAGCATCTCGGGCGCCGCATGGCGAACCCGTTATTAGTTCGACCTGGCTGCACATCGCAGGAGGCGAACGAACGGTGAAGTACCGGCAGTACTACTCAGCTGTGTTATCTCGCTCGAGCCTCCGAGAAGAAGACGGCGTTGAGGAATTTGGCGATTGGAATAATTGATGGTAACATTAATTGGAGATAACAAATATATTTGTTTCTAAATACGGCAACTAAGAGAGACGCGTTGTTCATTTGTTTATAAATGTCGTCAACTAAGAGAGAGACACACACTTTAAAAAAATGAAACTTAAAATGTTAAATTACTAAGAGAAAGACAATAATAATTGACGGTATCAAGAGTAATTGGTGATAACAATACTTGATTAGTTAATTGATTGATTAGTTAACTAGAAAACCGAAAATTTTAAAACTAAAAATATTTTTTCAATAACAAATATTTGCATGATTTAAATTTTTCTGTTTATTTCATTCAAAAAATGTTTATTTATCGATCTCCTGCAGCTCTTTGTTTACACCGGACTTGCATAAAATTCGCAATGTTTTGTTGCCAAACATTTTTTGCCACGCTCTTTGTGCTAAACGTTTTGTGAACCTGACCGTGACTGTGAAGCGTTCCGGATTCGCAGTCGCAATGCCTCACCACAGGGATTTTAAGATAACACTTGCGCAAAAGAAGCAGTACTCAATGCAACAAATTTTAGTTTCATTAGCATTTTTATTAGAAGCATTACTAATTATACACAAACATACTAGCAAACGTACCCGTTCGTCCAACAGCATAGAAGTATTATAAACTTTTTGAAAGGAACGAGTATAAAATAATTGTAATTAGAATATCCTTTATTATTATTATTATTCTTTTAAATACATTTAGCATTATAATGTAAACATAAATTAGACTTCCTTGGAAATGGATTTCTGAAAAATTATAAATTTGTCCTTATCTGTTTCAGTAATTTCTGAAATTTCATGATTATGAGTCAGTCAATGGTATTTCGATTTATATATCGTCGGCGATATGTAGATTAGTATACATCCTGAACGATCTAAATAACACTTAAGGACATCTTCACTATTGGCTCGCTTATTTATCTGTCTATTTAACCACCTATTCAAGCATCTATTCAAGCACCTATTCAGACACATATTCAAATACCTATTCAAAATTGACTACTATACCTATATATATATAATACTGTATATTGAAAATCAAACTGAAAAAGCGAATAATTGATGTAAGACTTGCGGAACTGCTTAAGCCTTTTGGTTTAACGTGTGGTTCAAGTGAACGGCGAACAAGTCTTACAAAGGAAAGAAAGGCAACCATATTGAGCTTTTTGTTTATTTTTGCTTGTATCCAATTTGAACACTGTTATAATATGTATTATAGTAAATGTTATTACAAACGGAATAATTGCATTTATCGTATGGTATGAAATTAACTTGACCTATTTCGTTCCTACATATGTGTAGACAATATTAAGTACCTATTTTTTATTTATTTAATAATAATGACATTTTTTAGTAATAATTAATTTTTATTTAAATTGATTAAGCAACGTAAACATAATATAAATGCATGACAAAGCAGCAAAAAGCACTGAATCAGCGATATCCCAACAAAAGGAATGTATATTCACATAATTGGAAATAATGCGCAAGCTGCCTTTCGTCACGCCTTCCCCGAATAATTGAATGAAATATGAAGCAAGTGGCAACAAAGCAGCTTAATTAGCCGATAATTTTGGCATAAAAGAGCGGCTCGGCCACCTTTCTCTGCATGTAATTTCGGAGAAATCGAAGTAGCTGCGATCTGATACACATAAACAAACATCCGAGCGCAGGGGCCGAACAGAGCGCCTTGCGTAACGCGGAATCGCAGCACCGCAATAAAATGGATAAGGCAGGCGGGATCCCGGCTTGCCATGTGTTTACAACGAGTCTGGTTTGCAACAAGAATGGTTTACAAGAAGCGGTACCAAGGAGGTACTACCGGTGGTACCCGATAGACCAAGTGGCTGATTACGAGTCCTGCTCTAGCCATACTATTTTAAATGATTGTCCTAATGCAGACGCGGACTTATTGGAGCGTGCAACTTTACATGCTTGTAAACTAACGTGTGACCAACTTTCCTGCCGAGTTTCCTAACTTATGGGGACTGATTGATAGGTGTCTATGTCTTCCGCTAATTAACCGAGAGTTCGTTTAATTCAGTTTAATTGTGGGTATGCGCTTAAGCGTATATACAGTCGATTTCTTATTAAATGTCGCAAAGATTAGGCGGCGCAATCTGATTAGACGTTAAAAACAAACACTAAAAAAATTGCAACAATTATCAATAACTAGTGTTTATAAGTAGATAAAGTGTTTATTAGGAATATTATAACGTATTATTTAAATTTAAAGAAAAGACCGCGGATTCACCAATATTATTTGTTAAGTGAAGTTTCAAGCGGAAACGCTCGTTACGAAAGAAAGTTAAGTAAATATAAAACCTCGTTATTAATAATATACATTTAGGAGTTGCGTAACTTTAATATCTACATAGGTAATGATTATAACAAATTAGGGGCAATTTAGCATAGTACAATCACATGTATGTATGATACAATGAAGAAGTGATATTTAAATCTAGTTCAGACCGATTTCGTTTCCTTACATTTTTAATTCAAATTTAACTTTTATCATTGTTAATAAAAATGATTATTGCGTGCATTTAAACATCCTTCTTGCACATGCATCCCGGCCAACGATTGCAAAAAAAATGTTTTACGGCATAATTGAGTAGTTATGAGGTTTACAGCCGATGTTGCGTAAAAATTGCAGAAGATGATGTCGATGGTATAACTTGCTTACATAAAACGAATCTGCGGAGGAACACCTTGACCCGCAAACTTAATCAAATGCAAAATTAGGCAAAGAGGAGGCGAATTAATGCCGAATTTGCTTTATGGTTTTCTTCGCTTTCCTCAATTGCGGGGGGACCATTAGGAATTCGACATTGGTGGCCCGAGCGAGTTATTTCACATGCGTGACTCGAGACGGTTGCGAAAGACTTAATAGGTGTTAGTCCGATCACGTAGCTACAAATGGTGCAGTAGCTAATGCGAGGAGATCAGTCCCACGATCCATCAGTTGCGAAATTTGCTTGCTAAACTTTCTGGTCTACTTCCTATCCGTTTAAATAATATAAAGAGTATTAGCACAGATGTATATGTGGTATTAGATACACTGAGAGAAATTGCATGGGTAGATAATATGTGGTAGGTACTATTAACAAAAAAGTTTTAATAAACCTCTGCAAAAGTAGAATCCTTTTTCGCATTGATTTGATGTCATTATTGTTAAATGTAAGGTTGACATCATATATATCTTTAAAATATTTCTTAGTTTATAAATGTTAAAATTACCATAAGTAACACACCTGAAGTTTTCATTATTCTTTATATTTTTTTTTACTATTGGAGTAACTGTTCATCTGTACTTGTTATTGCCATTTTTTGCATTTATCTTGTTTTTATTCTACTGACTTATTTATTATTCTATGCATAATTAGTTGAATGCATATTCACGTTTATTGATGAGATGAGTCCCTTGGAATTATAATATGTTCTTTCCTGTACGTTATATTCTGTTTAATTATATTTATTCTGATGAGAGTCAAGTTAGCAATTAAGTACTACAATAAAACCACATTGTAATTAAAACCGTTTCCTCATCAGCTGGCCAAGAGATAGATGGCTCTACTCAGTCCTTGGCCTGCCTTCTTGAGCTTTATCCACTCACACTTTCTTCCGTTCAGTAAGGTGTTGCATTTGAACTGGAAGAACGTGAATGCTATGACCTCTTCCGTTCTTTCTCGTTACTACACCGTCGCTTTATGTCCATTTAGTCCAGTTTCGCAACAATTCCACAACAAATTTGCAACAATAATTGTGGGTATTATCTGGGATCATTAAGCATTGTAACAAGTCAGACAATGATTGTGACACTTCTCACGAAGGTGGACGAAAACATTGATTAATCTTGTGTGAAGGAAATGAAGAATAATCGTGTATTCACATGTTCTAAAGCTTTGAATAATTTTCATTTTTTTATACATATTTATGTTTATATACCAATATAATTAAACAGTATTATGGATGAAAGCTAACCAATTTTAATTTTGTTTAACGATTATGTTTTCTCGAATCTTGACAACATCATCAGAACGTAAATTTCATTCGTAAGTGGAAAACAAAAATCGAGAGTCATCATAAACTATCGCAAATTACATGAGAAAACAATCGATGACAAGTAAGACTAAATACAAGTAATTCAACTTCAATAGCAAGAATAATTTTGAATTAGATACCTACTATAAAACTAGGAGAATGTAAAATTAACGACAAATTTTACCCTTCAACGTCATCTCAAGCAGTAAATAAAAATACGGTTCAAATAAAGGATTCACAACGATTTAGACGACAAAAGAAATTATACGACGACAATATTTATAAAAAACCATTGAAACCACCGTGTACCTTTAACTTAAAAAATATCTAATTTATTTGTTTCAGTTTCCCCCATCTCGACCCTCGGGCAAGATGGCATCTCCTTACAAACACTTCAATCTAATAGCGGACTTTACTGCATTTCTATTATCTAAACTCCTTCATAGAAGAAATAGAAAAAAAAACTAATCACTGTCATAATTTTAATCAACGTAATTAATATTAATTTAAACAAGCTTTCTTACAGTAAAGACCTTGCTACATACAAGAAAACATTAAACCTCCTGATAAATTCTGTAGTAACAAAAATTAGCGGCAATATTAAGATGCATTAGTCGGAGTCAAATATGACGAATTAACCTCAAAACTTAAAATAAATAAGCAAACGATAAATACATCGATTAATGAACAAATCTATGTGACAAATAACTGAATAGAAAAATTTGAGAATTCAATCGAATCAGTCAGACATAACCAACAAAATCTTATTAAGAACACATCGAACAAATTACAAATGTGAGTTACAATTATCAACAGAACATTTCTAATTTTTTTTTTAAATCGTCTCGTTAAAAATCGTTTAACCTTAAAACCATTTACAATCAACTATTCTTATACTTAATACAAAAATAATTTAGCCCTTCAAGACGTGTTTAAAATGCCATAACATTTCCCAAATTAAAAATTCTTCGCCCTTCAATCATAAAATCAGAAATTTTGTGGAAACAACTTATTAAAATAAATATTTACTCATATTTACAAAAGAATAAATGCCATTGAAATTTGATTAAACGTACCTTTTTGAAAATGTTTTGAAGTTCCTTAGTTATCATACCACTGTTCTATCGAAACAGACTCTAACTTGGTCCTCAAGGAAGAAGTCATCTCCGGAAAAGAACATTCTATATAAAAATATAAAGTAATTAAAAACACACTAGAATTTTAACAAATCCAATTCAAATAAAACGCTAGCTTCTTTCTAAGAAGGGAGGAGGACGTATATGTAAACACTTTATGTTATATGTAAACACTTTAACTTATATGTAAACACTTTAACTTTAAGGTACTTACCTAAACATATATACACAATGATTCTAATCGTAACGCACATTTTCTAACCCTTAATCGATCTCATCAAAATTAACAAACAAGGTCCTATAGACCATGTCCAATTCTCAACCCTAAGGGAGGGACAGCCCCCCAAAGTTGACTTAAAAATCAGACGGTTTTTTTGTTTAATTTCCACATATGGTGCACAATCGAGTCAATTTTTGCACCCACATCTTTAGTTTAACGTTCATAATCCTCCAGAATCGACAAAATTCAAGAATCACAAAAACTACCCTCTAAACTTGCAATAAATAAGATATTTGCCATGGTTTTTCTACTATAGATAATTTACATACTAGACAAAATATTCCTTAATATGTTGCAGAATAATAATCCTCATTTAATTGCAAACAGAAAATATGCTACATGCAACCTCCCAAAATCGCACCCTTTAGGAGATATTTAATTTTTTCTGCATCGATGCATAATACTCCACACTCAACGGATATTTCATTCTCATATGGATAATTTCACAAGAACCTTCACTGACACCTTCGATTTGTGGTCCATAATCTTGTATAGCCACCACAGTTGCTACCTTAAACCACCCTTAGGATTGAGAATTGGACATAGTCCATAGGAACTTATTTGGGTGAGATTTATATATATCATCAAAGAGATCCCCTTCTACCAAAAATGGTGTAGGGATGGAAATTCTTCATCCGTGCACAAATCTGTTCCATTCCTTCTTGTTACTTGCCATTCTTTTTGCTTGATTCCATGACAGGTCCTTGCGTTTCAAAATCTTGCCAATCATACTATCCCAAGTCACTCTGGGTCTTCCTCTTATCCTGCTATTCTGTTTCTTCGCCTCCCATACTTGTTTTACTTGTCGTTGACCATCCACCCTCTGCAAGTGACTCCACCAGCTCAGTTGTCTTTTTTCTATAAATTCCAATATCAATTCGACTTCTAGGTCTTGTCTAATTTGAGTGTTTCTCATTTTATCAAGCCTTGTTACTCCTCTCACTCTTCTTAAGTATTTCATTTCCGTTGCTTGTATTTTGTTTTTTTGCCTTTGAGATAATATCCATGTTTCACATCCGTACGTTAGTGTAGGTCGATAAATTACTCTATAGACGTTGATTTTGGTTTTTCTTGAAATCTCTCGACTATTCATAAAACTATTATATATATATAACTTTATCGTGTTCCCTATTCTCTTATTAATTTCAGGCTCTTGGTTTCCTGCTTTGTCTACTATGAGTCCCAGATATTTAAATTGCTTTACTTGTTCTAATTTTACGTTTTCGAGTCCAATGCCAATTTCTTCTTCACTTTTTGCTATCACCATCACTTTTGTTTTACTTTTGTTAATTTTCATCCCTTGATGCAACAATTCTTCATTCCATATCTTTAAATTTTCTTGTAGGTCTTGTTCGCTCTTAGTCATAAGTATTATCATCTGCAAATGCGCATTCGGAAAGTGACACGGGTTGTAGCTGTCGAAATCCTACGAATATCTTCTTGGCTCTTGCATTGCATTTCCTGATTATGTCATCCATGTATATATTGAATAAGGTGGGACTCAAACCTCGCCCTTGTCCCAGGCCATCGTATGTTCTAAACATTTCAGATCTTGTATTCCTTCTAACAACATAGTTTGTAGTGTTTCTATAGAGGCTCTTAATTGCTCTGACTAGATCATTATCTACTTCTCTTCTTTGCAAACTACTCCACACCTTCGCTCTTGGTACATAATCGAAAGCTTTTTCCAAGTCTATAAATGCCACATACGCTTCCTCTCCTTGCTGAGTTACTCTTTCACTTATTTGTTTGACCGTGAATATATGGTCCTGTATACTTCTTCCTTTACGAAAGCCACATTGTGACTCCGAGAAAAATCCCTCAGAGAAACGCTTAAGAGGCAGCTAGTCATACCTTAAATCGTATTTTAGATATTTTTTCGCGTAGGAATAAGATATCGCCATGAAACAAACAGCATAATATTCCATTTTTTATTCTCCTAGCCTGTTAGCATTTT
>JAWQRP010002378.1:0-15756 GCA_033557875.1 Quadriops clusia | reverse complement strand
AACTATCTCTCAGGTAAACATTTTCATTTCCTTGATTGTGCTTATGTGTTAATTATTTACAAATATTAAAGACGTAGTACTCTCTTATTAGAAACAATTTAGAGCCACACAACCAGATACGCCAAAAGTAAAGGATCAAGAAGACGACGAAACCTTATGGTTTGTACCGCTAACAATCAAATCAAGCAAGTCTAAGACGCCCATTTCAATGTGGTTAGAAAAAGTTAAGGAAATTGATATCTCTAATTCGACCGAGCTACTGGAAGGAGATTGGATTTTAGCCAACTTGGAAGAACAAGGTAATTTAAACAAAATTTTTATCTAATCTGGAATTTTAATTTGACTGGTCAAATGTATAGGTTATTACAGGGTGAACTACGATGATAAGCTGTGGCAAGAAATCAATAAACTTATAAATAATAAAGATTTTGGCGGGCTTAGTCCTATCACACGTGCTCAACTCGTGGACGATGCTATGAATCTTGCAAGAGCCAACGAAGTTAAGTACAAGATTGCTCTTGAATTAGTCGAATATCTAAAAAATGAAAATAGCTACGCCCCATGGGTATCTGCTTTCAGAACTTTCGAATACTTGATAAAACGCTTAGGCGATCACAAAGAACTTTCAGTAAGTTTATGTACTTATTTTTAAAGTTGTTTATGTACTTAATGTACGACATGAAAAGTTTAACCTTTTTATATGTTCCAGGATTTTATAGTTGAGTTGATGGAAGGATTAACAAACGATGCTAGATTCGAACAGATGACTGATCATATGGCATCCCTTAAGAACATGTTAACTTTAGAGTGGGCCTGTAAGCTTAATATTGATCGTTGTGTAAAAGAGGCTAAGACACTATTTGACCATTATAAAAATGGCGGGGACAAGTGAGTTTTTTAATTTAGAATATTAACTTGATTTTAATTTGTCTTTATTACTTTCAGGTATTCAGTTCCAGCGGATTTACGAAGTACAGTATTTTGTTCAGCGGTACGTTATGACGACGAGAAAAATTCTAATTTTGATTATTTAATAACGAAACTAAAAGAAAGACCTGAAGCATCACAACAATTGCTTATTATGAATGCCCTTGGTTGTTCTACAAACAAAGACACGTTACTTAAGTAAGAACCCATGAATGTTTTCTCCCAACTTTTGTTTATTGGTCTGTTCTTATAGGTATTTACAAATGTCCATTGACGACAATGCAGGGATTAGAAAACAAGATGCAAGTTATATATTTAACGCCGTCCTGAAAGGGAGTCCTAATGGTGTGCCTATTTGTTTACAATTCCTTATTGATAACTTTGAAAAAATTCAAGAAAAGTGAGTAATTTTTGTAATGCTTAGTTAATAGATTCCGAACATAAATACTTTCTTAAATTTATATCTCTTTGTAATTGTGAGTACAAAGCTATGCAATTCACTTTTAGTTATGGAGAATTGAACGCTGTAACAGCTATAATATCAGCTTTAGCAGACAGATTGACTTCAAGAGACGACGTTGATAAAGTAAGCAATGCTCCAAAAATACTCACGGTGCACAATTAATTAATTGCATACTTTTCCAGTTAAAAGTCTTTTTGGACAAACATGACATAATCGAAAAAGAAACTATAATAAACAATGCAAAAGCTAATCAAAACTGGGTGGAAACGTTCAAAAAGGATATAGAGGGATTTTTGAAAGGTAGAATCCAAACAACAGTGAAACCAGAAAGTACAACACCTGGGGCTGCCCCAGAATTTACTTTAAGTGCAACATTATTTAGTTTGTCATTATTCATTGCATATTTTAATCGTTGAAAGTTTTCTCTTTGAAGTAAAAGGTTTATGTACGTATTTCTAGTTTTTCACCGAATATAAAAAGTGTAATAAACTATGTTTTTTTTATTCTAAAATAAGATATTCACTATACTGTTTTGTATTAAGTAGGTACGTGAAGAGCTGATGGACGCTTTTACATACTAATTTTGATAAGATAACTTTAGCCTATAAAAAAATACAATAGGTGTGCGTCATATGGTAGTGCTGTAAATCGAGGTGTTGGTATGTCTCCTTATGGTATTAATTTTATATTTCGAAATTTATTCTTAGCTCTAAATATGTTTATGAAACTAATAAGTCGGTTTACTGATGTACCGTTTTAAAATAATTTGTCAATATAGGTGAGAATAAAAACTAGACAAGAGACGACGTTGATAAAGTAAGCAATGCTCCTAAAATACTCACGGTGCACAATTAATTAATTATATACTTTTCCAGATAAAATTCTTTTTGGACAAACAAGACATAATCGGAAAAGAAACTATATTTAACAATGGTAAAGCTAATCAAAACTTGATGGAAAAGTTCAAAAACGATATAGAGGAATTTTTGAAAGGTAGAAGCCAAACAACAGTGAAACCAGAAAGTACAACACCTGGAGCTGCTCCAGAATTTACTTTAAGTGCGACATTATTTAGTTTGTCATTATTCATTGTATATTTCAATCGTTGAAACTTTTTTCTTTGAATTAAAAGCTTTATGTAGGTATTTGTAGTTTTTCACCGAATATAAAAAACATAATAAACTATGAAGAGGCCACCTATATGCTCCTTGTCGACTTATAATGGGTGCGTTCGGCATTGAGATCGGAGTACTCCGAGCATACTCGAATTACTCTACTCCCACATAAAGAAGAACGTATTATATTTATTAAAAACGTAATAGAATAATTCTACAGGGCGAGTTTTTTTAATCTGGAAATTTTGATCGAGAGTTAAAGCTATAAACGCTTGTAACACAGTCATAAAGCAAGCGATTATAGCCTTAACCCCCGATCAAAATTTGTAGATTAAAAAAACTCGCCCTATTACTCCGAGCATACTATAATTATATTCCGATCGCTACAACAATTACAAATATCCCCAAAACTAAGTAGTCTCGTGAAAATGACCTTGCAAAATACAAACAGTAGTGGGTATTAATGGCAGAGCAAGTAAAAAATTTTAAAATCAGGAAAGGCCTCAGATAAGGGATTGTCTCTTAACATTACTATGCAATCTGACGATGAAAAAAATTATAAAATAGAAGAATGAACAGAGAGGAAACAGTTTTCTACAGCAGACGTCAATGCACCAACCCTGACTTACGGATGTAAACGGGGGTTATGAGAAGATAGAACAGACAAAATGTGGATATTACGGAACAGTAGGATTTTTGCGAAGAAGATAATATATATTTAGTCTGTAAATGTATTCAAAATATTTAAAAACAGAATGAAATATATAATACAAAAACTGAGTGATATGTATTTCTAATTGAATAGTGAATCAACGTTTTTACTTTGGACTCGATATGAAAATAACTGTAATTATATCAAGAAATATTGTGGACTATAATTTCCTCAACTGTAATTACGTTTATAAAATACAGTAAATTCATTTCCGTCCTGAAGATCTACGTTAGCTAATACTAAATCCTCGGAAGAAAAAATATTAAATACACTGACGAGATTGATAAATAAATACCTAATGACAAGATTGTTTTATTAAATCAAGTAGACTAATAAGGGACGTTCTTTTTCAAAAGCCCTATAGAATTTACCTGTTACAGTTTATTATTTCCATCTGTTTTCCAAGTAATTTTTGTAATTTTGTTATCAGTTAAGTTTAACAAGATAAATAAGAGATATATATTTAAATACTCAATTATTGCTACGTTCACTTTGTTTTAAAATGCAATAAACTAATGAATCCTGAGCATATATTTTTATTATCGTTCATATTTTTTTCATTATTTCTTTAACAATGCAGGTTGTGAATAAATATTATTTTTACTTCTGATGTTAAAAAGGTCAACATGGTGATCAGCATCAAGCAAATAAATAAGTTGTTCGTAGGGAGATAGTAGATGTTACTACATGACAATTTGAAGGGCTCATTAATACATTCTTATAGAGTATTTTTTGATAAGATAAATAGACTGTAAAAATATTTTATCGAGTTTTTTTAATAGCAACAGGATAAAGCGGAGGTAAGTTGTATCGTAATTACTTTTTAATTTTGTTATATAATCTTATTAGTTGCACATAAATACGCATATTTATCTGCTGGTTCGCGATATATGCAATATTTCATAAATTGTTTTTAAGACAAATCTTTTTTAAAATAAAACAGTTTCATTAAATTTGTATTCATAATCGAACAATGTACCTTTAATTCACTCATAAAGAGAATTTTTCGTTTAACATTAGTTATACAATCACTATTATTAAACAAATATACATTGCTTGTTTGATGTAATGATACGTGTATGTGAACATCAAGTGATATTTAATTATCTCAACTAACTGATGTATGGCACACTAAAGTGTATTACGTATTTTCAGTAATATGTATGTAGTATTACCAGAAATTTTTACGACCTACTAAATTTAATTTAAGAGAAGTTTTTCATATACATATAAGTTTTTAAATTTGTGCAACTGCTCTCTTAATTATGCTTTTTATTTTACGTTTCTTGAAATCTCCTTCTGTCTTAATGATTCAATTTCAGTTTCAGCTTAATACAAAATGCTTTTTAAGGCGTTGTCAATATTGTCTATATTGGCACTATCACAATGTGGACCTGTTACGAAAGAGGATCCGCCCTTAAGGTTAACCATGATTTCTAAAGAACAAATTGAGTATGAAATTCAATTGACTTTAAATGAAGACTTTGCTAAGACTAAGAAGTTTGATGGTGTTACTAAAATCCATTTTAAGGTAGAAAAACCAGAAAATTTTATTTATTTTCACTATGTTGGACTCCTTGAGACAGCAAAAGTTAAACTATTTAACAATTCAAACGAAGTTGAAGTCGATGATTTGAAAATCATAACTAACAGTGAAATGTACAAATTGCAAATCAAGGAAAAGTTTACCGACAGTGAAAAGTATACAATGGAAATTACATACACGGGAAATTTATATGATGAAAGTTTGTACGGGTTTTACATTAGCAGTTATGGTGATGATAAGTAAGTTCTATACTAAAAAAATGGGAATAGCATGAAGTGTAAATTAATACTATTTTATTTTCAGTTATCTAGCCACCACCCAATTTGAACCAATTCATGCAAGAAAAGCGTTTCCATGTTTCGATGAGCCCTCATATAAGGCAACTTTTGATATTACTATTCAACATCCTAAAGGGTTTACGGCATTGAGTAACACTGAGGGGAAACCCACTGATAATCCGGATTTTATTGTTACGAAATTTAAGAAAACTGCAAAAATGCCAACCTACTCGGTTGCCTTTGTCGTGTCTCAATTTAAAGAAAATTTTGGATCATCGTCAAATTATAAAGTGTGGGCCAGGGAAGACCAACTTCCAAATTCTGACTTTGCTGCGGTAAGAACATTTAAAATCGTCGATGAACTTAGACAACTGTTTGGGAATATAGCTCTAGAAGAACCAATGTCTAAAATTGATCAAGTGGCCGTACCAGATTTTGCAGTCGGTGCGATGGAAAATTGGGGTTTGGTTACTTATAAGTATGGTCTTTATTAAATTGCAATGAAAGAGGTGAAAATTAATATTTATTTTATTCAAATACTTTTAGAGAAAATATGCTACTTTGGGGCGATGAAATTGCCACAACAAGAGACAAGCAGTTAGTTTTGTTAATAGTTGCTCACGAGTTAAGTCACTTTTGGTTTGGAAATTTAGTCACTTTGGATTGGTGGAGTAACACTTGGTTAAACGAAGGGTTTGCAACATACACACAATACATTGTTGCTGAAAAAGTTAGTAATTTTTATAAGGGCGAGGACAGAGCTTTTTTGTAATACCAATTATTCAAATTGTTTAGGTTCAAGCGACTTGGGAAATGGCAGATCAAATTGTTTTGGATTCTCAACAAACTGTCTTCCAAATAGATGGACTGTGGAATATATTGCCTCTTTCATCCCCTGAAAAGGATATAAACACTTTGAGACAAATTGATAATAAATTTAATCCTATAGGTTATGACAAAGGTATATTACTATAAATCTGTAATTTATAGACTTACAGAAATTTATTATTTTAGGCAGCAGTATTATTCGAATGATGGCTAATTTCATTGGAAAAGAAAATTTCATAGAAGCATTAAAAATATACGTCGAAGGAAAGTAAGCATTGACTTATAAAATTAAAAAGACTAGGAGTATACTAATGATTTTAAAAACTTCTTCTAGTGCATTTAATAACACCAACCCTACCATACTTTTTAATGATATAGGAAGCAATATTGATAAATCAGTACTTCCTGAAGGTAAAACTTTGGATATAATTATGAATGAATGGATATGGAAGCCCGGTTTCCCTATGATTACAGTCAAAAGAGAAAATAAAACACTAACTATCTCTCAGGTAAACATTTTCATTTCCTTGATTGTGCTTATGTGTTAATTATTTACAAATATTAAAGACGTAGTACTCTCTTATTAGAAACAATTTAGAGCCACACAACCAGATACGCCAAAACTAAAGGATCAAGAAGACGACGAAACCTTATGGTTTGTACCGCTGACAATCAAATCAAGCAAGTCTAAGACACCCATTTCAATGTGGTTAGAAAAAGTTAAGGAAATTGATATCTCTAATTCGACCGAGCTACTGGAAGGAGATTGGATTTTAGCTAACTTGGAAGAACAAGGTAATTTAAACAAAATATTTATCTAATCTGGAATTTTTATTTGACTGGTCAAATGTTTAGGTTATTACAGGGTGAACTACGATGATAAGCTGTGGCAAGAAATCAATAAACTTATAAATAATAAAGATTTTGGCGGGCTTAGTCCTATCACACGTGCTCAACTCCTGGACGATGCTATGAATCTTGCAAGAGCCAGTGAAGTTAAGTACAAGATTGCTCTTGAATTAGTCGAATACCTAAAAAATGAAAATAGCTACGCCCCATGGGTATCTGCTTTCAGAGCTTTCGAATACTTGATAAAACGCTTAGGCGATCACAAAGAGCTTTCAGTAAGTTTATGTACTTAATGTACGACATGAAAAGTTTAACCTTTTTATATGTGTATGTTCCAGGAGTTTATAGTTGAGTTGATGGAACGATTAATAAACGATGCTAGATTCGAACAGATGACTGATCATATGGCATCCCTTAAGAACATGTTAACTTTAGAATGGGCATGTCAGCTTAATATTGATACTTGCGTAAAAGAAGCTAAAGTAATATTTGAACATTATAAAACTGGCGAGGACAAGTGAGTTTTTTAATTTAGAATTTTAACTTGTTTATAATTTGTTTTATTACTTTCAGGTATTCAGTTCCTGCGGACTTGAGAAGTACAGTATTTTGTTCCGCGGTACGTCATGATGACGAGAAAAATTCTAATTTTGATTACTTAATGACGAAACTAAAAGAAAAACCTGAAGCATCGCAACAATTACTTATTATGAATGCCGTTGGTTGTTCTACAAACAAAGACAAGCTACTTCAGTAAAAGCCTATCAATTTATTCCCCCAACTTTTGTTAATTGCTCTATTCTTATAGGTATTTAGAAACGTCCATTGATGCCAATTCAGGGATTAGAAAGCAGGATGCAAATTATATTTTTAATGCCGTCTTGAATGGAAGTCCTGCTGCTGTACCTATTTGTATGCAATTCCTTATTGATAACTTTGAAAAAATACAGGAAAAGTGAGTATTTTTTGTAATGCTAGATTAATAGGTTTAGAACATAAATAATTTCCGAAACTTATACCACTTTGTAATTGTAAAAACCAATTCACATAAGTACTGTGCCATGCAATTCACTTTTAGTTATGGAGAATTGCACGCTGTAACAGCTATAATATCAGCTTTAGCAGACAGATTGACTTCAAGAGACGACGTTGATAAAGTAAGCAATGCTCCAAAAATACTCACGGTGCACATTTTATTAATTGCATACTTTTCCAGTTAAAAGTCTTTTTGGACAAACATGACATAATCGAAAAAGAAACTATAATAAACAATGCAAAAGCTAATCAAAACTGGGTGGAAACGTTCAAAAAGGATATAGAGGGATTTTTGAAAGGTAGAATCCAAACAACAGTGGAACCAGAAAGTACAACACCTGGGGCTGCTCCAGAATTTACTTTAAGTGCGACATTATTTAGTTTGTCATTATTCATTGCATATTTCAATCGCTGAAAATTCTTTCTTTGAAGTAAAAGGTTTATATACGTATTTGTAGTTTTTCAACGAATATAAAAAGTGTAATAAACTATGTTTTTTTTTAATCTAAAATAAGATTTTCACTATACTGTTTTGTATTAAGTAGGTACGTGAAGAGCTGATGGACGCTTTTACATACTAATTTTGATAAGATAACTTTAGCCTATAAAAAATACAATAGGTGTGCGTCATATGGTAGTGCTGTAAATCGAGGTGTTGGTATGTCTCTTTATGGTATTAATTTTATATTTCGAAATTTATTCTTAGCTCTAAATATGTTTATGAAACTAATAAGTCGGTTTGCTGATGTACCGTTTTAAAATAATTTGTCAATATAGATGAAAATAAAAAGTAGACTGTTTCAGTTCCTTAAGTTTAGATATTCCACCCACAAACTTTGTAATGGAAAAATTTAACATATTTTACGTTTTCTAGTCATTTTAATTGTTGTAATAATGATTTAAGAAGTGCGAATATATAAAATTGTTTCTAGACAGCACTAATTTTATTTACTGTAGGAAAAATTTAACTAAACACACTTCAAATTATTTCCAATGTTCTCGAAAATTCCATTATTCTACCAGAGTACTGATTGTTAATTGTTAGTACACATAAAACCTATTTCCGATAATTTATGTCCCAACAGTGTATAAACTTCACTTCATAAATTTATCTCAACAACAGGTTGATGGTTAAAGCGATAACTTAAATCTGTGCATCGCATTTTTCATCATGTTACATCATAAAAATTTAAGCTGTAATGTAATCGCAATTTTGTGCTCAACAAATATACATATGTATATAACGTTGCTACCTGAATAGTTGATGTGCTTTGAAAAAATATGTATATGCATTTATAAAATAAATACAAAGTTTATAGTAAAGTTGGTGTGAAATTTTCTTTTTCATTCTTCACAGCGTGCTTCGGCAAAACAAAATATGTTGCTGAAAACTTTATCAATCTTAGGCCTATTCACGTTATCCCAATGTGGACCAGTGGAAAAAGACAGCCCTTCAATGAGATTACCCTTAAATCAGATTGAAAGTGAAGATATTGCCTATCAAATAACAGTTGGGTTAGAGAAAAACTTTGCTGAATCAAAGGAATTTTCAGGAGATACGGTGATTAAGTTTAAGATTAAAACTGAAAAAGAACACTTACTTATTCACTACACTGGAGAATTAAAGAACGATAATGTTTCATTGTACCTAGAGGATAGTACAAAGTCATTAGAAGATGTGACCATTGAAAAACAACCTTCTCCTACAGAAATGTATAAACTATGCCTTAAAGAGAAATTTCAACAGGGAAAATTGTACAGGTTAGAATTCAAGTATACAGGAAAACTCAACGATAAAACAATGCAAGGTTTCTACTTAAGCAAATACGATAAAGATAAGTGAGTTACGCTTAAGAATATTTGTGCATAGAATAGTAAATCAATCAATTTTCAGGTATCTAGCAGTAACTCAGTTTCAACCAACTCATGCAAGAAAGGTTTTCCCTTGCTTTGACGAACCTTCCTATAAAGCAGCTTTCCTAATTACAATTAAACATCCTAAAGAATATACAGCGTTGAGTAATACCAAGGGAACACAAACCAATAAAGAGTAGGTTGCTATAAATTTTAATCAGAAACTGTTTAATTAACTTTAAAACTCTAGTTCTTTTACAGTGACAAAGTTTGAAAGTACTGAAAAAATGTCCACTTACTTAGTTGCATTCGCGGTTTCCCAATTCGAAAGACATTATGTATCTAAATATGGGGCATGGGCGAGAGGAGATCAAATTGATAATTCCAATTTTGCCCTATTAAAAACATCTCAAGTAGTTGAGGAACTTGAAGCTTTATTTGGTGACGATCCATTTAACTTTCCAATGGATAAAGTTGATGAAATCGCTATACCTGATTTTGCTGCTGGTGCGATGGAAAATTGGGGATTAGTAACATACAGGTATTTTTCTAATTCAAATTATATTTTATGACTGTGGTGAGTATTATTACAGGGAGAAAAGATTACTTTGGAATAATTTAATAGCAACGTCGAGAGATAAGCAAGAAGTTTTATTAGTAATAGCACACGAGTTAAGTCATTTTTGGTTTGGAAATTTGGTAACCACGGGTTGGTGGAGCAATACTTGGTTAAATGAAGGATTCGCTAGATATTTGCAGTATATTATCGGAAATAAGGTAATCAGGTTTGCATTGCCTTGCCATTAAACATTGGCATAATCTGGTGTTTCATTTTTCTAGGTAGAGCCAAAATGGCAATTACTCGACCAACTAGTGTTAGAGTCCCAGCAAACCATTTTCCAAGCAGACGCTTTACCACATTTATTACCGCTTTCATCGCCGGAAGATAGCGTTCAATCATTGAAAGAAATTGAAAATAAATTCAGTTCCATTAGTTATGATAAAGGTATTTATTCTGTATTATACTTTCAGAAATAGTGGAATTATTTTTTCAGGTGCCAGTGTAATTCGCATGATGTCCAATTTCCTTGGAAGCGATGCATTTGTAGAAGGCTTAAAGAATTATCTTCAAGAAAAGTGGGAACATACCTATCCTTATTTTGCTTTCGATTTACATTTTTAATTAATATATCTTTTTAGTAAATATAAAAATACCGACCCAACGACTTTATTTGATGATATCGAAGAACAGATTGTTAAGACTAACCTTCCTGATGATACATCATTGAAGGACGTCATGTATGAGTGGATATATCTACCCGGTTTTCCTGTTATTACAATTAATAGAGACGACAAAAAAATAATCATTTCCCAGGTAGGTACATAGGTGTTTTAGTTTTATAATTAAATTAAGTTTAAAAAAAGTTTTATAATTAAATATGAGTGGGGTTTAGAAACAATTTAAAGCGACGAAATTTGAAGAACCAAGGAAATCTGAAAAACAGGATGGTAAAAACGATCCTGAAACTTTATGGTGTGTGCCTATAACTATAAAATCAAGCAAATCTAAACTTACCACCATTTGGTTGAATAAAGAAAAAGAAGCGGTTTTAACAAAAGAGAAAGAGTTAATTGAAGGAGAATGGATTTTAGCTCATTTAGAAGAGCAAGGTATAGTGATATAATTTCGATGTATCTAATGACCATAGTAAACCTTTTTGCAAAACGTTTTAGGTTATTATAGGGTAAACTATGATGATAATTTATGGCAAGAAATTATCAAGTTATTAAATAAAGAAAATTTTGGTGGTCTAAGCGAGATTACTCGAGCACAACTTGTGGATGATGCAATGAATCTGGCCAGAGCAAATGAAACTACATATGAGATTGCATTTAAATTAATGGAATATCTGCAGACAGAAAGCAGTTATGTCCCATGGGTTTCTGCTTTTAGAGCATTTGGATATTTGAGGAAACGATTAGGAGACCACGCCGGTCTTTCTGTAAGTTAGTCTGACCTTATGAAAACTTTTTTCTGATGTATTTCATAAACGTACCTTAGGCCTTCATAGTTGAATTAATGGAAAAATTAAATAAAGATTCTAAGTTTATTAACATGTTTGAACATATCGCTGCGCTTAAAAATATGTTAACACTAGAATGGGCATGTGACCTTAACATGGACGATTGTGTAAAAGAAGCCAAAACTATGTTCGGAGGTTACGTTATAGGAGGCGATGGGTACGCATTTTTTGAAAATATAAATGTTAGACTTTATTTTATGCTATATCTCCCAGGTATCCAGTGCCAGCAGATTTAAGAAGTACAGTATTTTGTTCTGCTCTTCGCCATGACGATGATAACGATTTGAATTTTAAATATCTAATGACAAAACTGAAGGAAAGCCCATCCATTACGGAACAATTAATCATTATGAATGCTCTAGGATGTTCAAAAAAGAAGGACAAGTTGAACGAGTAAGGTATACCAAATTGTGCAAAGTAAAAAATGACTTGTATTTGTTGTAGGTATTTGAAAATGTCTGTTGATGATAATAAATCTATCCGTAAACAGGATGCTGATACTGTTTTCAATGCCGTTTTAATGGGGAGCCCCGAGGGAGTGCAAATATGTTTAGATTTCCTTGTAGAAAATTATGTCAAAATAAAGGAAAGGTAAACTGGTGTATAACAAGAAAACATAGGAGAGTCTTTTTAATTCTTCAAATTGTTTTAGTTATGGTGGGATGAATGCAATTGCAAAAATGATAGCCAATTTAGGAGACCGGCTCACGACAGATGGACAAATAGAAAAAGTAAGTCAACAGTTTTACATATAACTTGCAAAACTAGTTATAATTTTATATTTTTAGTTAAAGAAATTTTTGGACGAAACTGATATAATTGATGCTGCCGATATCATACATAATGCAAAGGCTAATCAACTTTGGGTAAAGACTTTCCAGAACGTTATTGAAAGTTATTTAAACAACAGAAAACCCCCTACTCCTACAACTCCTAAACCAACATCCACAACACCTGGAGTTGCCTCGGTGTACAGTTTAAATATAATATTATTTACCTTGTCTTTGTTCGTAATGTATTTAAGAATGTAATAATATAAATGTAGTTGAACCATTTCTTAATGACCTGTTCTTAAATAAAACGTGAAAAAAAATCAGAAATTTAGTTTTTATATAATTTTGCAGTAATTATATTTTTGGCAATGAAAAAAAATTAGAGAATTGAAAAATTTAACTGTAGTATGTTTCCATGTACAATTTTTGAAGATAAAAAACAACAAATAAAATATTTATGACAAACTATGATTGTTTTTAAAGTTTATAATCAAAATTATTGTCAAACTTGGACAGTGGCTCAAACAATTTAGTCACATATTTTTTTTTGTTCTGGGCCTGATATGAAATTTTGCAAGTCAAATTGATACATAGTGCGGTCAATTTTCGTTTTGAAAGGAATTCTAATGTACGAGTACATATATAGATAAATAAAAAGGATCATTAGCCATTCGTAGTCCTTCCTACATTTAAATTTGTTAAACTCTATGCTTACATATTTTTCTTTTCAGGTTATACGATCTTCTTTAGTAAAATCGATTTTTAGCATTTCTTCTAATTCCATAGCAGTCAAATCTCCATCTTTCAGTTTAAACAGCACATAAATGTCATTCAAGTCCTCTTGTTTAATACCATTTCGTCCTATGTTTTTATCAATTTGAACTATATTTTCAGTTACTATTTGTATGAAATTATCAAAGTTAGATCACATATATACAGTTTTTTAGCTTGCCGTCAAAGTGGGTTGCTACAATGATTCATTTATGCATAAATGTAAATAATACACTTAGCTGTATGAGAAATTTTCCTGCATATCAGAAGATTCATGTTCGGGTCACTTCCCATGGAATTTCCGTCATGGCTTTAAAGACTGTTGTAATGTAATAATAAATTTTAAAAGTTTGAATGGCCCATGGGTTGGAGTAAGACTGTAATGTTTGATGGTAAAAGTATTACAATTATATTAAGATGCGCTATTTGAACGAAACGGAGTTACCTAGTGCATTCTCCGAAAGTAGAATCTTCCTGAAATCTAAATTATTTTCTTTAAATAAATTTCTACTTCATGAACAAAACAAAGTGATTCAGTTTTGTATCAGAAATTATCTTCAAAATCTAATCTTGTTATAATTCTGTAATGTGTGCAAATGCAGTTTCTTCTACAATTTTGAAATTATGAAGTGGCTGTACCATTTTGCATTTGTTAAACTAATGTTCTAATGCTTCTTCTTGGTGATAATATGGCTAAGATATTTTCAATGGCTCATAGTAAATTCAAAGCTAATTTCTATTTGTTTCAAATTTTCTACTGGCCTTAGAAATAACGAAAAACTCACAGATATCAAATTTTAGCACAATTGTCCAATCGGAAGTTGTAGTTTACCTAAAGCGGAAGTGGAAGTCTTTTAAATAAAGTGCCATTTTGTACTCGCTTTGGATATAACGAAACATTCATAGATATCAAATTTTACCTTAATCCCTTAACCGGAAGTGGTGTTTTTAATTTTTTTTTAAATATGCATACGTGTTTATTGGTTCTTGTGGATTTTGGTTTGCGGACGGTAGAAATCTGGAAATAAAACACTCGGTTTTTAAGCTTTTTTTTACTGTATTTATTAATTTATTATATATATTTATTTATTTATTTCATCTATTAAAAAATTCACCAAATATGGACATTTTTCTGTATAAACGGTTGGGCCTTACATGAAAGTAACTTGTAATTGTATTCCCAAGTTTTATTCTGAGGATTTTTATTTTTCAGTCTTATTTTCTCTAGCATTGCTTGAGGATTAAACTTGGATATAAACGTTTGATTCACAGGCGGTTGTATGTACTACTGTTGCATTTTCACTGTCTTTTTTATTATCTGCACTACGATTTAAATTTAAATCTCGATCTTTGACTTCGGCTTCGTTAACATCCACCGATGTTCTAATATTGTAACTGTCATCATCCAATTTCATCGTAGACTCGGTGGTAATTTGGCTCAGGACATCGTCGCTTTCTGTGAATGATCTGAATCTTTCAGATATTCCTTGCCCTTCACATTGTTAAATTTCTTCACGTGTCTCCTGGAATGCTTTAAATTTTTCTGTGCTATCTCCACGGAATACACTTTTCATAGCATTCAATTGCGAGAAATCGAACAATTTTTGTTTATGAACATCGAAGCAACAGTGCAAACCACTTGTGATCTATAGGATGAGCTTCCATATTAAAGATATAACCACCAGCGTCGATTATGCATTCCCCATTTGGGGTGTTAATCACAGTGCCATGTTGGCCTTGGTTGTGAATAAAATTATCTTGATCGAAGAGGAGATATAAATATTTCGTTGTTTCCGCTAAGAAGAATGATTCCATTCTGTCTTCTTTGCGATGGTCCGGAACATCTTTAATTGCAGCATAACCACATGGAGTTTTGGCACTATGCTGAATGCTTCTAAGAATGTCCATGCCAATTTGCAACAAATACGGATCACCTGTTGTCCTATATAAATACATTACGGATTTTATGAGTTCTGGACGAAGAGGGTAGTTTTCCCTGTTGGTTCCTGCTTCTGTTTGGAGAATATTGTAGAATTCTGGTGTGAAGCCATATTGCAACCAGACTTTGTGATAATTAGGCAAAGTTTTCATTGCGGAAGACGTTTCTCCAATCAAGCTCAAAACCCCAGGCCAATAAGCTTCTAACGATTGAAAAATAGGTGTCGTCACTTGTCCCTTCGTCATCGACCCCCACAAATACCAATCGTCCCTCTTAAGATATTTATCAATGCCCTTTCTGGTCTCATAAGACATTTTCATTATACAATACAATACAATACTTTATTCGTGCTCAAAATACATCAGTATCACACCCGTCATAATAAAAGAAGAGAACAATTCATATACAAGAACAAAATCAGATGTGCAAATCAAAAACAAAATCAAAATCAAAATCATCCTTCATGTCCATGCACAAGCATATTCTTGGATATCGTAGCATGCGGCACTCTCCAGCATGGTTCTAATCCTAGTTCTGAATTTCTTCAAAGTCAGTCCCTGGATTTCGGCGTCTAGTTTGTTG
>JAWQRP010002377.1:0-15758 GCA_033557875.1 Quadriops clusia | reverse complement strand
AGGAGATCGTTTACCGAACCCCAGTAAATACCTTAGAGGAACTACGAGAAAGAATAATAGCTGCGGCGAACGAAATTCGTGAGGACCGCGAAATGCTCACGAGTGTGCGAGATGCATTTCTAAAACGAGCAAGACTGTGCATACGGCAAAACGGCGGACAATTCCAGCATAGAATTATCGGAGTAAGTTTTTTATTATTATTAATAATAGGGTACATTTATTTATTTACACAAACTTTAACGAGTGTAAAACTGAAACAGAAACCAAATGAACGTCCGTACTTTCGCAATTAAGCGCTCCACAGTACCGTATAGACTATTGGGTATAGGTCGCGCTCAAGGTTCCAAACCAGTGGGGTCATTTTATTTTCTACCCTTATTTTTAGGAATTTCAAAAAAAGTTATTTAGATATTTTGTTTCGGAGGCCGAAATGTGTAAGTGGTCTGATTTTTGAAAAAAGGAACAGAATCACCCTGTATACATTTAATCTTACGATTTCGACATACATGTTATCATGTTCGCTAAAAGTTTATGCAGCAGTAACCTATATAGTAGCGAACAAAAGAACATATTTTATTAATTTGAGATTTATTTAAATTGAAATGAATTTAATATTAGTCTCACTCCTTATTTGTAATAATTATAAATTTTTAATTGCAAAAATCATTATAAAATTTTCATGTTGCAAAAACTTTTCGCAGATATATTTTATGTAACACCCTACGTTATTCTTACATTGATCGTTAGAGTAAACGCATTAAAAGAACTGTCATTTTGTCTGCAAATATCAATTTTTGGCATGAGTTTGTAAAATGCAAAAACATAAAAAACCACATTGATTGTTCTCACAAATTTTTCCACGAGGAAAACCAATATGTCCACGATATTATGTATATTTTTGAAGAATGGAAAACAACCAATAGATATATAATAGATTCAAACGATTTTGAAAACATTAAACGAATGGGATGAATAAATTTTTTTGGTTTCTGTTAGTGATGGCTCTGAGTGATTTGCAGATGTTATTCAATTTACAAAAACCTGACTTTATTATAAAACTAAACTTGAAATCATGGACGCATAAACATCTTGCCGAGTGCATATACATGCATACATTCTACATATACTCGTGTACATCACATAATCTTTCTGTATACACAGAATAATCTTATATATCATTTATTAATTTAACAATATTTATAGTAATGTAATTTGTAAAACATATTTGAATCAGAAATGTAGTTTTCCTTTTGTACGATTCCCAAGCACTGGTACATTACTATGAACTTCGTTCAGCATCATGTTCAGCGCATTAATTGAGTTTTTGTACTTTTTCTAAACTCTATCGTCCTTCTCATAGAATATAAACACGATCAGCATCGGCTTGATGGCGATAACTTATTTCATCAAATCTTTAATCACAGGCACTTGCTTCTTTGGCTTTTAATACACATTGTCTATTATTTGTTTCTGCTCCTTCATTGCGTGACATTGCCTCCTATAATCTTTACGTATATGTATATTCCACAGTTCTTGATTCTGTTCAATCGCATAACCTCACTTTTCGAAAATTCGCCAGGTTGCATCTAAGCTCCAAAATGCTGAACGTTAACTAACTATTATAGTATATTTACACGTTTTAGCCCCGATTTATTCCCCAGTAGGGCGCTAAGACGCCCAATTCGTTCCTTCCAAAAATGACAGCGGCATAGATGGTAAGCCGCCTTCGCGGGAAATTGAAATGTCAAATTTCCGATTTTTAGGTTCAAGCTTGTCTATACTGTGTGTTCCCGTGCCACGTCCGCAAGAAATTATTTGCTCAAATAAGCAATTAGGACAAAACAATAATTTAATTCTTTGCATTTTAATTTGTTCATGCAAGTAGTTAAATTATCCCTTACAAAAACACATTGATGTTTTTTAAAATGCGATTTTTTCATAGTGACGCAACCATCAACACACACTCACCATAGAAATCACATTCCTTAAAATGGGAAAATTACCGATGTACGTACTTTACAACGGTAATTATGTCTGTTGATCTGCTGCACGTATTATTCTTATTAGGTATAGATGTGCTCTAAGTAGTTTCATACATGTTTGACAAGTCGCGCAGAAGTAACGTTCATCCAAAGTATTATATCACCAATGGCTATAAATTTATAAATGGACAATTTTCACAATTTTTCGAATCACTGCCAGACTGTCATACATAAATATTTTTGTTAAAGCAGTGGCTCATATGGCTAACTATTTGCCACCCCTCATTACTAAGTATCATCTCTATGACTCACTTTGGTTGCACATGTGTACATTAGCGACTTAACACGGCCATTCGCTGTAGAATGTGCGAATTGTGTGCCATTTGGTGCATCCTTGATGTGCTGTTACATATTGTATCTTATTGTAGGCTGCGAGCCCGGAGTTTACTTATCAAATATTGAAACTGCTACAATTGCATCCCATATATTGCCCTATTCCAGTAATTGTATTTAAATGCAATGTTTGGCAGGCTCGTTGTATGGGAACGCACCTGAACGGTCCAATGCGGGAAGGCTGGATTGCGCCCATGGGAAATCAACTGATCGAATGCTCTGCCTCTCGCAAAGCGACCTACAGACAATTAAACAAACGCTGTTTGACGGCCAAGGGAGCGACCGCATTGCTTAGAACACGTTTTATGTTGTCTTTCATGGGTCTTTAACAGCAGATATATCACTTTAGCGTTCGATGCTCAATGTGTTTTCGATTCGAATTATGCCTAATGGCCTTTCCTTTTCTGTTTCATTAGATCCTAAAAATTTCCTTTAAATCTACATTGTCGGTGATGCCATGAATATTTTACTTCTGAGGCAATCAAGTTTGACCCACAAAGCGCGTTCATCTCCCTATAGTTAGTTATGCATAAGGAAACGTTTTCATGTAGTCGTGACAAAAAATATACTTACAAATATTGATTTGATTTCAATATCTTTGTAATACTATTTGTGACAACTATTTTCAGTTTAATCGCTATAAGCCAAGATTTTCTTAAGCAAATGAGTAAACAGGAAATGCCAGATAGAAATGGTCTGCCATGTGATTCCATGTTATTTTTCAAGGCTATGTTTATTTTGACCAAGACTATATATGTTTTAATAGTATTTATGTAGATGATTTATTCTCATGTTTATATTCGCATAGTAATAAATGCTTTTCCGCAAAAGTTAAGATTTAGGTACAGAAATGCAGGCGATGCATCGCGATGTTACTATTTTACTCGCTAATAGAGCGAAACAAGGTCAATTCTTTTAAATATATCCTTTTAGACTTGAAAAATTTCCAAAATGAATTGTTTTTACTTTTCAATATTATGGGATACTTTATTTCTTTGGTTTATTTAATAAAAACGGCAAATCTTCACTTTTTTATCAGTTAAACCAAGACTTTCCCAGGAAAATTGAAAGAAAAACACATGGAAAGGTCAAGAAGAGGCAAAAAACAAAATATTATTTTGATGTTAAGCAAATGAATATTTCGGATATGTGAAGAAGTATTCAATTTAAATCAAAGAAACAAATATCTAAACTAATTTTAAAAAATTCTCGCAGTTTCTCTACCCACTCTCTATATTGTGAATAAAGTTTTTCAATTTCCATGAAAGTGTACATAATATAGTTGTTCACATATCCAGTGTAAATGTTTGAAATAGATCATCGCATCAAATTTCCCGCAGCGTAGGACAGTTATGTATAAATATTTTTTACGTCGCGTTGATGTGACGGCAAACATTTGGAAAGAACTTCAAGTTCGCTTTGAACTGTGATCTTTCGCTGATAGCTTGTTAGAAGCCGAAGACTGCAGGAATACACAACCTCAATGGCTTTATCGATCCCGCTCACATTTCCGCTAAGTGTTATATACTTGTAGGACCATTGACATTTACCCTACATAAAAAATAGGAAGTGAGAGTCCGTGACGTTTTCAGGAAGCATTTTCACACAAACGCTCCACTCTCTGCTCCCCCGATATCGAAGGCTGAGCCGTGACATGATTGTGATCGTTTTGCTCTTATTGATTTCTGATGCCTTAAAAATGTCAAATAATCTTTTCAGGGCGCACCCTCGGCTGCCAGTCAATACGTTTTCAAAAAATTTATTGCAAAAAATATATATTAGCATCACCGAAGTTTTCAGGGTTTACGTTTCTTACCTGTGCTGAGAAGAAAGTTTTTAGAAAAATGAGGCCAAGCATTAGGGCACAAATCTATATAAAGGTATATATATATATATATATATATATATATATATATCTATGGAACTTTTCACTCACATAAAGGGAGAAGCGCAAGTTTATTGTTGGGGATCCGCACAATACAAACGCGTACACATGCTCAGTGTATCTTCCCGTTCAAGTACACGATTTCGCTTTTAGTCCCCGACAAATGAGCGACTTGTAGATCTCCTGGGAAAGCTACGGTTAATTGTGAGTTATGTTGTTGCTAAAAGTCCTTTAACTTTTCTAAACTCTATTATAATAAATTAAGTCTTTATTTTGGAGGTTATTACTTACATTAATTTACATCTATTTAATAAATTTAACATAGTGCAATAATATTCAAATAATCTAATTTAATTTAGTGCCTTTGCAGTCATTTATTTTCTTTATTATTATCTTTATTATCTAGTCCAAATGACAAATAGCGAAGGCATAAAGTCCGGCATTTTTATGAATAAGGTGTACTTAAAATTCAAACAATTCTAATGACTGCTTTTATACACTTTTGTAAAATCCGCGCGGGTTTCTGATATAGGTACAATCCGAAATGAATTCGTTATGAATATCATTTTAACAAGTTGGGCGAATTCTTTCCCATAATTGACTCCAATTATACGCAGTTTCATTTTTTGCAACAGAAACCTATTGGCAGAGTGCTCCAACATATAATTGACATAAGAATAAGCAGACAATAAAATGTTGAAAACCTATATAAGATAGCTTAGCTCTCCGTCGGGAAGAGATTTGAAAAGGACCTGGAATATTTCGAGTGGCAAAGAAAAGTGTCTATAGATAACAGTCCTCATTACTGGGAGCCTGCGGCCCTGCCAACGTGCTTTATTATTCCTGCACATCAGTGATTCAGCAGAAGCCACATCTTGGAATACGCGGGCTTTGGAACGGACAATATTTTTCCCAGGCCGCCCCCTTTCAGCCTCTTTCACTGAATAAATTGAATATATCACATTTATTTCATAACCCTATGGTGTTTTTATTATTTCTGCGTCACGATGAGGAAACAATTGTATCCTTTCTCAATGTGTCGAATGGTTTTATGAAAAGGGCTCCCGTTTTTCTGCGTGCGCCTTATAAAGGAAAAATAATGTTTTCTCGATATTTGGTCATCCGCCTGCGAACTGAAAGATATTAAGTTCAAGTTTCGACATTCTCGCTTTGGCAAACTTTTTTTCAGCTTTGTGTTCTGTGAATAGCCTCGCAAATATATTTTAATAAAAGGTTATTGAAAAAATAAAATATAAGGAGGAAGCACCATTAAAAGCAATGACACGCAAGTAGTTATTTGATATGTAAAGTTTACCTGATTTTTAGTTGTAAGACAATAAAGCTGCAATTGTTGATTGTACACCACTCCTTTACTTAATGTTTTACTTTCCTTTGTTTTATATTTTAAGTTTGTTACCTCTTGTGGTTGCCATTTTGAGTTCAGTCCACTTTTACTTTGTGTTACGACCGCATAATTTTCTTATAATCGCTCAAGACAATTTCACCAAAGAAATTTTTTAGTAAGAATACGTGACGTAATTTATAATTTCAAACTTAATTTAATATACCGTCTTTTATACAGTGTTTATTATTTATTCATTTCGTGAAACCTGATATTATTTTGATCGTCAAAGTCGCCCCTCTATAGTTTTAACGACAGTTTTAAAATAATATTTTTCTAGATTTAGACAAATTGTTGCTGATTAATTATTTTTTATAATTAAGTGTATAAAAAATTGTCTTTGCTAATAATCGTGCTAATACTACCATTTTATGGGGGATATTTTTCAGTGCAATTCTTATTCTTATTGATATAATTTGCAAAATATGTATTTACAATAATGAATATGGCAAACAAATTAATAAAGTCTTATATGCTGAGACGTTTCATTTTATGCCTAGCATAAAAATCAGTGCAAAATCTTCCAGTAGGCCTTATAGAAACTTGCTTCGGCCCCACTGGCCTCTTAAAATACGGCCGTATTTTACTAAATACATAATTTGTTCCTGGCCCCAATCAACATCGAACAAATTATGCACACCGTTCCGTGGCACCAAGGCCCTCTCTGCACGCCAACAAATCACCTCAGCTCCGGGCAGATTGTTACATAGATTCCCGAATGCTAATGATGGACCGCAGTTATAATTCGTCTGGACATGGACAGCAGAGGCTTGAACTAACCGCTCTGCTGGATGTTGACAACGGAGGAATTATTGTTGGCTTTTATTTTCTGTCGGGCGCACTGAAAATAATAATGAAGGGTTTATACGGAACATACTACACTGGAACTACGTCCATGCACGAACTCTTGGATGTACACGTATATACCTGTGGATAAAATGCTTGTAAATATGTTTACTATGAATGGACCTGTATATACAGGGTGGAGAAAAAGTCCTGGAACCCCTAAATAACTTCTGAATGGTTTGAAATAGAGAATTAAAATTTACAGGGTTGCAATGGTGTCAAACAATCTACCAGATGACACTAAAAACACCCATAAATCATAAATCTTCTAAAGTCACACTTGCCTATGATTTTTTATTTAATCACTAGCACTTTCGGGAGTCACTTCTCCCTTCATCAAAAAAAAATTGGACGTATCACCTAATGAAGGAACAAGCGAATCCCGAAAGCACTAGCGACTAAATAAACTTCAAACAAGCTGTACTACTATTTAAACCTGAAACAATGGGCAAGTTCAGCGCACTAAACAGTTTAGTATGTTGAGTAATGGTTAGTATGGTTACAACTCTGAACGTAATTGTTGAATGTAAACAATTCACCACATCGGTAACTTATACCTCCTTGTATTCTTAACAAACATACGATAAACGCAAACTTATCAACAAACATAATTACCGTCGTAACGTACGTACGTCTATTTCAAACTATTCAGAAGTTATTTAGGGGTTCCGGGATTTTTTCTTCACCCTGTATAGTTGGGTATGTTAATTAAACTAAATTATAATCGTTTCAGCACCTGATGAAGGCTCAAGTTGAGAAGTTGTAATAAGTGATTATAACGACAATATCAACAATATATGAAAAGAAAAAAAAAGAAAATAATAACAATAATATGTACTAATAATAATAGTAATATACATCTGCCATTATGTGAAGCGTATTATTATATGTAGCAGCCCTGCCATTGCGAGATAGCAGATGGCAGGTGGCTTAGCCGACGCTCGGCGTCACGACGCTCACTTATTTAAATCATGGCCTCCCCCGTTCCGCTGCGGACCTGTCGCGCAAAGCCCCTCGAATGGGGCTCTAGATTGAATTCGCAGGTATTCCCCGCTGAAATATTGCACCATAAGAGAAGGAGGAAAGCAAGCCGACCTGAATCCTTAACAAAGTAAACGAAACAGAGCCTGCCGCGATCTCGCTGGATATTTTTTTTCGCATCTTCTAAATCGGGCCTCGTAACGACTCTTTATGTAGGTGAGACGAGAAAAACTTCTTAATGAACGCTCTTGTCGGGAAGTTTGCGCGCCGACGAAACAAAATTAAACTCTCGCGATAAAAAATTAAGGCCTCGCGTGGTGGGATGAAATTAAAAATTAATTCTGGGGAATTGGCTTTTGATGTTCGATATAAATTTTTATTCACAATATAAACATGTTAAATTTCCTCGACAAACGCGTTAAATTTCCACTATAAACTGAGTAAGATTCCACTATAAACCGAGTAAGATTCCACTATAAATACATTTAATTTCCACTGTATACACATTAAATTTCTACCATAAATAAGTTAAATTTCCACCATAAATAAGTTAAATTTCCACCATAAATAAGTTAAATTTCCACCATAAATAAGTTAAATTTCCACCATAAATAAGTGAAATTTCCTTTATAAACTGTTAATTCACGCTATAAACACGTTAAATTTCAACAATTGTATGTTAAATTTATACTATTGTACAATACGTTAAATTTCCACTATTGTATATTAAATTTCCACTATTGTACGATAAATTTATACTCCTAAATTTTAATTTTGCATTATAGTTAAAGTTTCACTATTATAGAAGGTATGTTAAATTTCCATACTACTAATTCCTTAAACATTTTCAATTTTTTTAACACAAAAAATAAAAGCAAAGAAAGACTGGCGCACAAAGAACAAAAGCTTATCAAGTACTTAAATACTTATATCAATCCTTAAATACTTAAATACTAGTAAATTAAATATAATAAAAATATTGGGAGAAGCCTCTCACTTGCAATAACTGTAGATTTTCCGATTTTATTTCACTTAATGAAACGTTATACCGGCAGCAGGTACACATAAATTTATAGTTATAACCCAGGTAGTAAATCGCAAGCCCGGACGTAAAAACTAAAATCCGCCAATGAAATTTTTATATCGAATTTATAGGTGACCCTTTATGAAAATGGCGCAGGTTCGACCGTTACGGGGTCCAATAAACATATATACATATGCAGGCATACATAAAAATGTATACCTACATGTATAGGCAACCAACTACGTAACGAACTTATGCATACATATTACGTTTTCTCCCATAAGGTGAGTTATCTATGTACAGTGCTGGCCAGAATAATAAAGTCAGCGTCTATGTATAGTTGGGTATAGGCAACCATAATTGCAAGAGTATCTAATGCATTGACGAGTACTCTTTCGAATAGACGGAAAAATTATTATCGTTATTACCTTGCATTATATTTTGAGAAAATTGAATTATTTTTTCTTTGTATTTATAATTCGTTAACACGTTCAGTGTTTATTAAGCCTCCAGTTATAGGAATCTGACGTGTTACCTTGTTCGTATATTGGAATGGGGGTTCGAGATCAAATCACGCTAAGTAGAAAGCCATTTTTTTTCTTTGTGACTAGTTTTATTTTATTTTATTTGGTTGAATACAACAAAATGAAAATGGAGTTAGGGCATAATTATGGAAAAATAGTTGTTCTTTTATTTACTTTTGGAAAAAGTTATGTTTCAAACAATTACTTAAGAATTAAAATTAATTAAAAAATATTATATTATATTAAATTATATAAAATTAATATTTGGGATTTAATTTGTTGCATTCCAACGTTTTCTACATATCCATGTAGACATTTTCTCTTTATATGTATACATTAAAAAGTAAAAATTGTTAACTGCATTAGGTAGATAGATATTATTAGTGCATATATAAAGAATAAAATGCATAAAATATAATACTTCATAAGATATTAATATTTTTCTTGACGTCTTGGTATTATTTTAAGAATTTTTAAATATCGAATACGATTAATTTAGATCAATTTTAAAATAGACACAGATAGTAACCACATAATTTACAACGAGAATATAAAAACGGCCAAACACCTTTTATAAATTTTTCTTTACGTTAAAAAAAATTATTGTTTTAAGTCAAACTATTTTTTTGTTATATTTTTATTAGAATATAATGTAATCAAAAGTAGAATTTTGATGTGTTACTACCAATCAATCACAATAATTTTAAATACAAGAAATTTTGAATTTTTTTTGTCATATTAAAATATAGTCATGAAAAAGTTTATCATAATAATATAAACGTTCGGTAATTTTTTTAATTCTGTTCGAATTCTTGGGAATCAGTCCGGTAATTAATTAAAGATTTAATGTTATTTGAATTGAGGCGACGAGAGTTTGACATGTGCTGTTTTCCAACGAGTCGCATATCTTCAATACATAATAGTCTGATACAGTAGACCCTCAACATTCGCGAGGGTTCCGTTTCAAATTTTGATCGCGAATTTCAAATTCGCGAATGCAAATCTATAAATTTTAACCTTAGAAAAAATCAACTATTATATTTTAGGGAAAGAAAATGTTCGCGAATGTTAAATTCACACTGAACGTGTTAACGAATTATAAATACAAAGAAAAACGATTGAATTTTCTCAAAATATAATGCAAAGTAATACAAATAATAATTTTTCCGTCTATCCGAAAGAGGACTCGTCAATGCATTAGATACTCTTGCAATTATGGTTGCCTATACCCAACTATACATAGACGCATACCGCTAGCTGTCTTTATTTTTCTGACCGCCACTGTACATATATTATCTTTAATATTATATTAGATATACATACAGTATACTAGATGCGTATCTAACAATACTCATAGATCCAGGACGACCTTATTGGTTTCCGCAAGGAGCCACCGCCAACTCCGATCCGCGCTAGTCATTCAGAAGGATAAAAAGGACTGCGGTATCCTTTATATTCCAACGACTGGCCAGGGAAATCGAAACTTAACCCTCTGCTTCTAATCCTAGTTAACAAGGTGCTACGCTCCTCGTTCATTTAGTCGGTTCAGATTTATCGTTTAGTTCCTTTGCTTCCAAATCTTCAACGTAACCCCGTTAGAGATAATTATTTACTTTAATACCTATCTATGTAGTTTCTGTAGCTTGTATCCCTACAGGCTTACATACAAACGTTATGCCGACTGTTCAGCGTTAATAAATATTAATACCCTTGAAAATTAATAGATGATTGTCTCGAAGATTTGAGGAACGATGGTTTGCGGGGAATCCCCGGCAGATGGGCTCCCTGGAGGGAGAGATGAGGAGAGTAACTAATGGTGTCGCGCTGGAGAGAGAAGCAAGATAAGTAATTCCTCGCACAACTCGTAATACATATCAGGAGAATTAGTTGTGCGGGAAGGCCTTGTCCGCGTGATTTATCAAAATCCGCCCTCCGCGAATAATGGGAGCCATTAGTCAAAAGAAAATTCAATGCCCGCAACTTTAGGCCCGAAATATTAATTTGTCTCAATTTGGGGCCCCGAAGGGATGTTAGGACAACTTGGCATTAAAAAATTGGATCTGCGTCGGCGGAATTGGGGAGGATATGCGAAGGCGAAATCCTGATGCACGTGACTTCCTTATAGGACAGAATATTTATACCGATTTTTTTTTGGATGTTTTTTATTCAGGGCGATTCACATAAAGTGTATCACTGAAATTGTGGCGTTATTAACAAAGATACAACTTTCAAAATTTGAGGATTTACTCTACGTATAAAAGGCTACAAAAAACTCATATAATTTTTGTCTAACTCTCCTACTTTTCGCGCATGCAACGATACCCATATTGTGATGAAAAATCTTAATTAAGTCATTAATTTATGCATTTCATTTATAAAGGAGTTAGTAGCGTTTGTAAACAATACTATAAGCACCAAGAAATATTTGCATACAAAATTTGGTTAATGATCAATATTGACGTCGACTAGAATTCTGCTTTGAAAAATGTTTCATTGGCTTGACAATTTCGAGATTCTATTTTATTAATATTCAATGAAAATTGTTTCTTAATATATAAAAGCTCATGATGCGAATTTTGGCAAATTCTTTGTAAAATCTACGAATTACCACAAATAAAGCGATTTGTAATTGGAACTTGGTCATTTAGTGGTTACCCAAGACTATTATAAATAATATATGTTTTATAAATGTTTTACGAATAACCTTAATATATCCTTTATAAAACCAAAAACTGACATAAATAGCTAATTAGTTTGATAAAGTCTGCAAAATTCTCAGCAATTACATAACTATTTGTGCTACTTGGGTAGCGCATAGATTAGGAGGTCCCATGCAATTACGCCTATACACGCAGAATTGGCGGAGGCGCGCGGCCACTTCTTGTCACTCTGCAATAACCCATAAATTTTTAATGAAATCCGCGCATTAGCGACAGATGGGGTTTGCGCAAAGGGTTATAGCCTAACGTACCTACAAGGGGATGAATGTATAAACGCCCTTAAAAGCTGAGGGTGACATCTGAACTTGCTAGAAATATGACGGATGAATTAAATCCCAAATTGGCTACATGCGAATTGTCTCCGGTCTTTACGAGCAGCTTTACTTGTAATGATTGCGAGCCGAGGACGTATCCTGGGTCATTTCCTGTCGGGCGTAAACTCCAGAACTACTACGTAAGAACAAAGCTCGCCGGACATAAACGCTAAATAGTTTATGGCGGACACCACGAGGCCCCATAGTAAAAGTTTAACGCCCTCGACTATTATTGCCATCGGCGATTATGAGATAATATTCCGTTTTAAAGTTAGTGCTCCTGTTCTTTTACGATAACGCCGTTACTATGTGGCATAGTCTCAACTTTGTATGTGTTGCGCAGTTGTCGGGCAATTGCGGGAAAAATTAAAGAGGTTATTTCCAAACGAGGACCTAAATTGTCGGTTTCGCTGTATAGTTCGCGACTTATGTTACTGCGATCCTCTTATAAACTTGCTGGATACACAGCTAAGCTGTATAAAAGCACTTTGCAGGATTATATTGCGAACTTCCCGCTGAATGGGATAGTTTTGTTGTTCTGTTTATGTACCTAATAGGAAGCTAAGGATAAAGTATTTAAACTTCAAAAATTACTTTCAGAAGATTGAGTACAAGAATTTTGCGGGTGGTTGTTTTCTGAGCTACGGGTTCGAGGTCACTATTCAAGTTTTTAGAAGCTAAAAGAAAGATATTGACGAAATCTAGAGTTGAAAATGTTAAAAATACCCGAATTAATCGCAAAAATTTCTAATTTTTGGTCAAACTTTGGAGGGCTGTAGTTCCGCGGGGGTGCACTTCCGGACAGGAGTGTATATGAACTTTTTTACTTCTTTTGATGAGTACTATATGTGGTTGAAAGGATATATCAGAATTTAATAACACCCTGTATAGTTGCTCATTAGGAGCGCCCACGGGTAGCACATTGATTAATGAGTGGTGCCTGCAGTATCAGGACTTACAAAATATTCTCATTCTCACCTTGAGTGCCACTTAAGTTAAATTTTTCAATACTTAATTGCTTCCTGGAAACGGAACCATTTGTTGTGCAATCCTTTCTTACAGGATAAAGCCAAAATAAAAACATAAAACCGGTGGATTATGTATTGTGGGCTCCATGTATTTTTGAAGTTTTTGGCGTCGATCCCAATTGCTCTTCCAAGGAGCGTTCCGCCCTGCGGGAAGCTTCCAGGACAAGACAAAATTACAAACACTTGTTCAATATTCAGGTCAGATGTCCTATAAATGTGCGCTTAACTCGAGCGTGAATTTACTTATTCATTACTCAGAGGGTGAAAGAGAATATATTTATTGCGGCGAAAAAACATGTGTTGAACAAACTTTTCCTCTTCATTAAACGTACGCCACTTTCTTATTAATACGACCCTATTTATTATCCTTGATTAATATCCCCAGTAGTACATAGGACCTACTATTATAGATCCATTCCTATATAACAACCCCACCGATTAATGTCACTATTTACCGTCCCAATTTATTAAATAAATATTTATTCCTCAGCATATCGATCGAATCATACCAAATCAACAGGTTCACTCTACATAACTAAACACCAAACAAGTACACGTAATCGATGCGATATGTACGTGCAGTTCCCGAGTTCCCACGTTAATAATAATGAGAATCCGCTGGAAAGAAGAGAGCGACAATAGCTGAAACAGATAGCAGACAAAGCGTGTCAATGCAGCTTACAATATAGTTAAACTCTACCTGACAGGTGTTATCTCCCACGATTATTTGATATTGATTTCTTTCTGCACCCTACATAACACAATTACTTCTTAACACAATAGGGATGGAATTATTTCCCCGGTGGTAATAAATTGTTGTTAATTAATTAACTTAGTAGTCCAGACGAAAGGAGCGAAAGTAGAGAAAGAAGGGAAAGTAGAGAAAGAAGCGAAAGAAGGGAAAGAAGCGAAAGAAAGCGAAAGTATAGAAAGAATTGAAAGTAGAGAAAGAATTGAAAGTAGAGAAATAATTGAAAGTAGAGAAAGAATTGAAAGTAGAGAAAGAATTGAAAGTAGAGAAAAAATTGAAAGTAGAGAAAAAATTGAAAGTAGAGAAAGAATTGAAAGTAGAGAAAGAATTGAAAGTAGAGAGAGAAGCGAAAAAAGAGAAAGAAACGAAAGAGGAGAAAGAAACGAAAGAGGAGAAAGAAACGAAAGAAGCGCCCAAAGAAAAGTGCAACCCTTCCAGATCGAAAAAGCGCTTTATCTCCACTCTATGTGATAAGTTTCGTGCGGGGCAAGTGGCAACAATGGGAAACTTCTAGGGACTCTTTACACAAAAGTGCAAACTTGGCCAAAAACAATACTTTGATAAATCTCTTAGTTCTTGACAATCTTGCAGGGTGGTCACTAAATTACTTTAGGAAATTAACGTCGCATTTTCTCTTTTCCTTTCTCAGCAGGTTTGTGCAAAATCATAAGTAACCCTTTTAACGTAAAGTTGATTTCTAAGTTTCACTTTTCTTAATTTTTATTGTTTAGGTACTAGTAGGTACAATAATAGTAACTGTAAATTATAGCAAAGATTATTGAGTATATAGACATCGCTCACCTTACGATTGTTTTCTTGGGCTATTAAATTAATTTTTTTATTCTACATTACCTTTCTACGTTACCCTTCTACTTTACCCTTCTACTTTACCCTTCTATTTTACCTTTCTACTTTACCCTTCTACTTTACCCTTCTACTTTACCCTTCTACTTTACCCTTCTACTTTACCCTTCTATTTTACCCATAATGTTTACCCTTCCATTTTATCCTGTCTGTTTTGTCTTCCATCATGTGCGATTGTCCAGAATAAGACGAATAGGAATCGGCCTGAAATAAAGCGGCCACAGATTTTTCTATTCAACTAACAGTTGGACAGTGTAGTGGAATATCCGCAAAATTGAACACTTCAGTAGAATGTATCAGAATAAAAGGATTCTTCTGCGCAATATAAAATTCCGGGATGTTTGAGGTTGCCCGGAATCTCCGATAACTCTCCTTTTCTCTTCTCTTTACTTTCTCTGGATGCATAATGTAGTTTACGTACCATATAAATATGTATAAAAACGCATAGATTTGCCCTGGGAACCTTCCCGTTTCGCCCTGGGAAGTTTATACTTGAAAGAATAGGTACATTCTTACTAAAATATTGGAGATATTATTACTAGAATATTGGTTATTACTAGAATATTGATTATTACTAGAATATTGGTTATTACTAGAATATTGGTTATTACTAGAATATTGGTTATTACTAGAATATTGGTTATTACTAGAATATTGGTTATTACTAGAATATTGGTTATTACTAGAATATTGGATATATTTCGGGCGAAAGAAACTTTATTTCTGTACTGTATTAGGATTGTTCAAATGAAATTATATGTGTGTTATTCTGTTGAAACCCAATTTTATTCTACCTTAAAAATCTACACATGTGCACAAAGAAGACTATACACAAAAAAGATCATTTCCTACATGTGCGCGTTAAACAAATTAAATACGATATATTACATTTCCTCACTCCTAATTATGTACATACTAATAAACTAAAATTATTTACAATAAATTTTTATCATTCAATAGCCTAATCTATCGGGTACTTTTGTCATTCGTTTTGGTCTTTCGTTATTCACATTTTCTCGTTTCTTTGCCGAATTATTTAATGTT
>JAWQRP010002376.1:0-15758 GCA_033557875.1 Quadriops clusia | reverse complement strand
AAACACATATACATGCACATACACACACACACACTCACACACACACACACACTCACACACACACACACACCTACACACACACACACCTACACACACACACACCTACACACACACGCAACACACACATAAACACACTTTGATTAAATTTTTCGTTGTTGTCACATCATTTGTTATATTTCCTCTGATGAAGCGGTCAAACCGCGAAACGCGTAAGGAAAAGTGCATTTAATTTTATAAAATAAGGACTATAAACCCAAGATTATAAAAATATTAATAGTAATAGTAATAGTAATAATAACGATAATAGTAATAATAATAATGTAAGAAGGACCATAAAACTAACCTCCACAAGTGTGATGATGATGATAAAGAGCGGCGGGGGGCAGCAGGTGTAGTGATCAGCGTAGTACTTCCGGTCTCGTTCATCCGTTAGGAATTCCTCGGCTATTATTCTAACCATTCTGCAAAATGAAATATTTCAAGTTTAATCATTTCCTCTTTAGAACATGCACAGAGTAATGAGGGGAAGCGGATTTTTACGAGATCTCACGCGTCCACGCATATTCGCGGCCGACATGCAGTGCATATAAAGCGCTCACATACCAAACATTGTGGAGCATTGTAAGACACTTCGGCCATTGTGCATTGGCTCGAGGAATTCTGCTCTTGCCTTTACTCTTGTCTTTGCTCTTGCCTTTGCTCTTACCTTTACTCTAGCCTTTACTCTAGCCTTTGCTCTTGCCTTTGAGGAATCGAATATTTTAAGCAAACATTTATTGTTCATTGCGGTCTCCGCTTTCCTGCTTCTGCTCCTTCCTCTATTTACTACATCTCTTTGTAGTAACTACATATTATAGGTATACACACCTTGGCTAAAGCACCATTATCGAGTGAGAGCCTTATCTAACCAAGGATTACCATCAATTATTATTAACGTGCACAAACCAATAATAATAATAACAAAAGTCAACGAGTTTATGAGAATTGAGAGGCGCCTTCTTCTTCTTTGTGTATCGTCCATTTTTAGGACAATTTTTTCTTCCGTAACAGCATAATATTAATACCCAAGTAACACATTGGAGTAATTATATGACCAATATATTATATAACTACTTTATAATGGTAGTTCTAAAACCTATATGTTTTATAAGTACTTTAAAAAAGCTATATTTGCATCGAAAATCAGATAGGTTTTATAAAAGAGTTAGAAACGTTTATATGATAACGTTATAAAACTAGCTTATTAAACAGTTTTATAAAGCAGTTAGGAACGTCTATAAAACAACACTATAAACCTGTTTTATAAATGGTTTATTAATAGAGTTATAAACGTTTATAAAACAACACTATAAATCTGTTTTATAAATGGTTTATTAATGGAGTTATAAACGTTTATAAAACAATACTATAAATGGTTTAATAAAGTAGTTAAATATTTTTTTGGCAATAAACTTTGCTTCAAAACACACCGTAAGACCTCTAAAAGCACCAAGAAATATTTGCATACAAAATTTGGTTAATAATCAATATTGGAGTCGACTAGAAATGTTTCATTGGCTTGACAATTTCCAGATTCTATTTTATTAATATTCAATGTAAATTGTTTCCTAATATATAAAAGCTCAACATGTGAATTTTGGCAAATTCTTCGTAAAATCTACGAATTACCACAAATAAAGCGATTTGTAATTGGATCTTATAGTGGATGTGAAAAATCATAATTTTTATCATTTGGATTTAATCATCACTGTTATATAGGTTTAATAAATATGATAATTTTTTTATAACAATTCCACAGCTTATATGTCACGTAGTGGTTACCCAAGACTATTATAAATAATATATGTTTTATAAACGTTTTACAAATAACTTTAATATAACCTTTATAAAACGAAAATGTGAATTAAATATCTAATTAGTTTTATAAAGTCTGCAAAATTCGCAAATTTACTTTATAAATGAAGCGGACATCTTTACGATGCTTTGTCCAGTTCAGAATGGCATCCATCTTGAACAATGTACATATTATTTCCCAATAAGTGAATTATTTAGAGCAAAGGCAATAATTTACGAATTGTTTAGGCTGCAGAATCAAGTTTTTAGAGAGATATGACAATTAGTTGACTAATATACTTCAATAACATGTTTGGTGATAAATAATATGTATGCAAATATTTACAGTAAGACGTATGAATTTTAAGGGCGCTTGCATTTTCAAGAAGTAACTTCATACATTTTATCAGTAAAGTGCCATGCGCAGTTCATTATCAACTTGGAAATTAGTCTATTCGTAAATGAAGCTGAAAATGAATTTTATTTATTGGTCTTGAGGAAACGATTATTTTAAAATTTCTTTCCTATACAAATTCTTAATTAACAATAATTAATCTTAATTTTTGTTTAAGGTACACATGATTGGCAGTCCCACAAACTCATCTTTCATTAACTTAAGTAAAAAAAATATTCGTTTCCAAAGAATAATTAATTAATTCGAACTAATACGCGTTAGTAAAGTAGACAACCCCGTATCTTAGCTTAACATTAGACGGCACATGTTTGGAACTCCGGAAAACATCTCGAGTTTGTTATTTTACGACATCAAGAGGGAGCCACCGTCGAATGCGGAATTGCATCCTTGCACCTTCCTTTTCCACGGTACAGCACCCAACTCCGACGTTTGAAATTGGCAATTACATGAAATGAGCTTGCCAGGTCTTAGACAAATTAGAAATTTACCAACCCATGAATATTATAGTCGCTTTATGATGAACTTAGTACAAGCCATTTTATTTTGTAGACTTAGGGACCCGACAAACTTGCTGAAATAATCTGATATAGCGATACTTATCAGGAAGAAGCGCTGCTAGCTGCTTCGCCTACCTGTTGTTATTAAAGGGGTGTGTTGACCTCAAATTCGCGACTTGCGCGAGGGGGAGACTTTAAGGGATGTGGCATGAAGTCGTTTTCGTTGTGCGCTTAACAAAGGTACATAAATATGTATTTATTAGTAAAATTTTATACGCAACTTTATATAATATTTAGATAACCAGGGAAACAGTCCGCGCGGAATTAATTTTTTTTCCAATAAATGAAGGTAATTGCGAATTATTTAACTTCGATGGGCAAACAACAAATTTCAGCGGTGCGCGCTCTAGTACAATTTTGTATTATTTTTTAATCAAACTCCTCGTTTGGACCGCGATTTATGGGCGAAAATTGCGCTCGCGAAATTTATTGTAATTTATCGGGGCGCATAAAAGCGATAACGCAAAATTTATTAACTTAATTTATGTATATTATCGGGGAGTAATTTCGTTATTTGCTGTTTTAAATTTAATTTGGCCGGGCATGAAAAAAACCTCGAATCGGATCGGACACAAAAACTGATACTGCTTTAATAATTCCGAGCGCGTTAAACTTAATTGAAAGTTAATTATTTATAATAACGGAATAATGTGCATGTTGACCAGAACAGTTTATATTCATATGGGCACATTGTTCTGTGTAATTTTACTACAATAAAGCCGTTAGTAATTGGAGTATTCCATGTTATTTATATAAAATCCAGATGCAGCTCACCACTCATCATAATTACGAAATCTCAGAAATGGATTAACTGATTAACTTGAAATTTTGCATGGAGCTTTGTTCGGTGTCATAGGATACGTTAAAAATACTTTTGGAGGAATTCTCCTGGGAAGTTAATTCTCAGACCAAAAGTTAGTTGCACGACAGAATCTTTATTTGGAAGCAAGCTACGTCTTCGACGATGACCCTACGTCTTCGACGATGACCCTACGTCTTCGACGATGACCCTACGTCTTCGACGATGACCCTACGTCTTCCACGATGACCCTACGTCATCCTCAATGACTACTGACATCACCAATTACTTTTCAATTTCCTCCGCCAAAGAATTAATAGGAATTTTAACCGCTAATCTAATTAGGGCCAAGTTTCCTTCGCAGCCGAGTCGCAATCTCAAGTATGTTTGATACAATTTTGTCGCAAGTTCCTCGCACTTTGAGCTGACTTATATTAAGAGTTTCATCAAGGTTTATCTACCTTGTCAAATACTTGGTTGAGTTTGCGAGTTGATGTACCATCACCGCTATTATCCTCCCTTGAGGCCGCGTGTGTTTTAGAAACGTCGCCGAAGCCTTCCAGCGATATCATCTCGAACACCTCCACTCTTCTATATCCGAGTGAGGATATATAGGTTATAAATCATGTAATCGGATATTACCTGCTCGGCGCCGAGCCCTCTGCCCTACGTTGCACTTACGTTATGCAGCTTGTGGGTATAATACGGGATTTATTCGAGTTGGAAGCGAAGGCCAGTTGGTACTGGAGGATGCTTAGGGTCCAATTCACTCACCTGCAACAAAAGAAATCGCTCAATATAGCAAGACCGTTTACTGTTAGAACGAATATTAGGGAACAATAGCCAAAATAAACTAGGATTGATACATTTCGTCTCGCAGCTCCTCCCGAAGCAGCGAGGGCATTAATTGCAACATCACTTTGAAAAGGAACTAGAGAATTGCATTAGAGCTTAATGAAGTTCCCGTTTGATCCGAGAAGGTATAGGGCGTAATTCCCCAAGTATCTGTTTCCACGAGGCTACGCGGGAAAGGTCACCATGCGGGAAGTCATTAAGGAATACAACTGTAACCAAATCAGGATTCCAATTAAGAACGCTGCGAAAGTTGTTAGGACTTCACGATTATTACTAATGATTTAGATTAGATTGCTTTTCCCAATCAAAATATGCGGAATATTTTTGAGGGTCAACATCATTTGAAGAGGTATTTAATGTGTAAGCAATATAACAAAATTGGAGGGTTACAAAGAAAGAGACGAATTTATTTTTTAAAGCTACACATGGGAATCGCAAGCCCTAACGAACCGCACCCTTTGAAGTAGCAAAATTTGCGTCGGAGGTTTTGCGGAGCAAAATAAGCGCTCGCTGCGTAAACGTGATAATTAAGAGCCGTTCAACATAATTAAGGCCACGTAAATATTTCACGTCTTGTTGGGCCGCTCTTTTTGTTTAATTTGATTTTTAGGGAGAAACAAAACGACTGCGATACATATTCCGGAATATAATATTTGTTTTAACGTTGTTTCCGGGCGAACTTTGACCTTTCTAACTGGATCATTTCGGCAATGACTCGCTAGAGGTATCTAGGCGTTCAATTCTGCAAATGTTCTCGTGATAGTTCCATAAACATCCTGCTGGCTCATCCTGAACATCACACGGAGATATTAAACGGAATAGTGTTTTGAAAATATTGGCGAAAGCAAGATTGTCTATAATAACCGATTGTCGAAATTCTGCAAAATTTCATTTCAAAATTGTTGATTGGTTTGGGTTGAGTAGATTGGGTTTGCTTGAGTAGATTGGAAATGCTTAAGCAGTCTTGATATATATCTGATGTCAGGGTGAAAATTGTACAGATTGTCCTTTCCTTCCTCTTTTCTCAGTGGTCATATATCAATACGAGTATGGATTGTGACAGTACCGAAAACCGACAAAATCGAGAATTAAATAAAGAAGAATATTATGTGGCTCGTGATGTTTTGGCTTGTGATCGTCTGTGGTTAGGACACCTACTTGTTGTGTTTGTATATCGTAGTTGCCCAGATAAGGCACGAAAGGAGCATGTTTTCATAAACTGAAGGTAGCAAAGTTTCTTGAATCTGAAGGACAAAAGAGTTGTTTGACGTGTAAACCTAGGATGTAGACAAAATGCAAATTGTATAATTGTTAGTGTTGGGTGTAGTGTCTGAGTTGAAGTTAAAATTGCATCTACCGTGGACTGAGAAAATTCTGCGGTGACCTCATAGTTCCTTTTCTTTTCATTATCTTAACTTAAAATTAAATAAATAAAACACCGGATTTTGTGCCCAACCTTACCGGCACAGCCACAGGGTTTTTACCAAACAAACAACGCGCGGCAAGGAAAATTAAAGCCTCTGATTTACGTATCACACAGGGGAAGTCAAAACCTTGCAAAAATAACTTTCCGATGCCTATTCTAACATCCCTAAATTATACGAAAGTCCCAGCATCGACCAAGAGACTCAGACAAAACAACGATTCGACACCTTTACGAACCAACAATGACAATTACAACAGCGAGATGAACGACCAGTACACATTCCTTCAACAACATCAGATCAGACCCAACTACAATAATAATGGTTTCGACAGGCCCGAACGAAGGCCGAGAAAGCCTCTACTGATCCACAGTGACTCGGCTTCAACCACTAGAGTGCCCGCGACGGGCGATGCCAACATTGCCACAGGGCTTTGACACCCCTTCAGTCCACAGGGACGGACGCTTCTACAGGCCACGAGGTCTTCAGCATCCCGAGACAGGGTAGGTCTGATGTGCTTAACGAATTCATACCAATATCTCACATTAAAGGCATGCGCCCTTAACTGCCCCGCGAAAATACAATACAACAACCGACAAAAATAGCAACAATGTCTGAAGCCCTGGCGTCAACCACAATTTTCGACAATTTAGAGGAACCATAACAAACCTTTACTCTATTATAAGGAATAATTGGGTTGTACCTTCTCAGCAATTTTCTTTATTTTTACAAAGTTGCCGGTTTCACCTTTGTAAAAATAAAGAAAATTGCTGAGAAGGTACAACCCAATTATTCCTTATACTGCAAACCTCAGAGGACTAATACCCAAAATAACTTTACTCTATTGTTTCATTGTAACGTAACTGTGCCCCTCTAACAACTACCTATGCATTTCTCAACAAATATTTCAACAACAACAATACAAAGTTTCGATTTACACTGATACCTTAAATATTGAACACCCTTATTCAACTCAACAACCTCAAGACCAACGATTTCACCCTTATTAACAAATTATCAAAATTGTTAAAGTATTGGCCCCTTTAATTCCTTAACAACAGTTTACAAGAGAGTTCGTACTCGACAACAAAAGCCCCTTAATTATTTAATAACAAACAACGGCCCCTTAGACAACTAACAACAAAGGCCCCACCAACAATTTAATAACAAACAACGGCCCCTTAACAATTGAACGACCCCTTAACCCAGATATGCCCAAGGGTATATATAATTGAATTCAAACAATTTTTTTTGGTAATTTGTATTTATTGCACATAAATTAAAAAAGCAAAGAAAATGTTTTTCACTAAAAGAAAATGACAGGTCTATATGTAGGACTTTGGGCATACAACTTATCGCTATAATGAATGTAATATATATAAGTAGTTGCAAAGAGAATACAAAAAAACATAACAATTTTATAAATAAGAAACAAAATTCAACATATTATAAAAAATAACAAGCAATAAGAAGCAAAAAAGAACAAACAGAATAAAAAATTTATTGCGTATTGTAATTTGCAAAGCATCGAACATGCAAACCAATCTTACATTTTTGACAACGTATAGTTGTCTTCATGTGACAGAGCCTACACTCTCTCTGTTTGTCTTGAGGAATAACAAGGTGGTCAGTTCTATCGTATCGACAAACATTTTCGTTTTGACTAGGACGACCTGTTTGAGTAGTCAGAGGCCTACGATACTTTTGTAATTAACTTGTCGCTACTGTCCGTCTAAACGTTAACAAATCTACGTGAATGTCCTTTTTGTATATATGCCAGGCATTATGAACTGCCATGTCCAAACAATGGGTAAGGAGTGGAAAGTACCATGTTTTGATCTGCACGGTCAACGCCTCCCATGAAATTATTATATTGATGTATAATATCTGGTTGTTGTATTACCACGGTTTTTTTTTGGGCTTGGGAATAACGTTTTACATCGTGAATTGGAAAGATCCCTAAACAATTGGACCCGAGAGTGACAAGATTATTGTCGTTCCACGACACAATTGTTAGGTGTTTGTTTTCTTCGATTTTTGATGCATAGGTACCTCTTTTATTTATTTTTAATTTTTTATAATTTATCGGATTATTAGGGATTCGATTTGTTTTTATCGTCCCCGTTCCCCCATTTGTCGCTTTTGTAATAATTCTAGTAACGCAGTACTTGTAAAATAATTATCAAAATATAAATGAAATTTAAAACTATGCCACTTACTCCGTAATATGTCTGCAAATGTTAAGACTATCCCAGCACCAACACCATATTGTTTATACTTATCATTGAGATGAGTGCCAGCCCCTTGGTATGGTTCAAATCACACGATATACCCTAGTCTAGACGAACCTACCCAAAATTTATACCCGAATCTTATTGGTTTCCCTTTGATGTATTGTTTACATCCGTGCCTTTCGAAGTATGGAACCATGGCTTCATCTACACTAAAATTTTCTTCTAAAAATGCTTCTTTTTTGAAATTCGCATTTAGCATGTTGAATAATGGACGTACTTTTGCAAATTTGTCCTTCTTGTCTAACTGGTTATTGTCGCAAACATGTATATGTGTTAATATGAATTCAAAGCGGTTACGCGATAATACTTTCGCCACAAGAGAATTATATGAATCCTGCTGTTTTCCCCAATACATCCGGCGTCTAGGAAGAGGAACGTAACCGCTAAGTAGTAGTATACCCACAAAACATTTTATTCTTCCAGTGCTATTAATTTTGCTGGGGAATTTTTACGTAGTGCATACTTGTTTGTTTCAGTGAGTATTAACTCATATACTGCATTATTGAAAAATAATTCAAATGCTTCTAGAGGAGATTCTAATTGTGCATATGGATAGTCTAAAGGAACTTGTACACTACTAGACACTGGTAATTAATTCTCCCTCTGGCCATTTACAATTTCTTTTTAACTAAACAAAATGAATCAGTGGTAGATAATCTTCTTCTGTGTAGCCTTCATCTTCTACCGTCTCTAGACGTTCAGCATTACCATCTACTGCTACCTCGACAACTTCCCTAAGTTGTCTCCCAGCTAGATTGGCAATTGTCACTTCATTTTCTTCTCCGCTGTTCTCATCCGTTACGTTTCCATCCGTTGGAGGAAATATAACGCAATCAGCAGCAGTAAACTCTTCATCTTCTTCTAATATTACAAGAGCATCATGTAGACTAAATCCTCTATAATTTAAACAGTCAATAGAGTATTATAGCATAGCAGTATGTCAGACTCCCAAAGTCCTAAATATAGGTCGAAGTTGTTTGAATCATATTTTTTAAAACATTTTATACTCCTTACCTAGTAAACAACAATCATATTTATTTTAGAGATCCCAATACAAAAAGTAAATTCTAATACCCTTTAAATGTTTATATACATAACTTGCAAAATTAATCCCCCACTCGTTCATTTTTGGGTGTTTGACAGTCACAACACTGGGCGACAGTTATGTGCGAGCGTTATATTTCAAACGGTTAACAGTTTAAATATGAGCATTGAAGTACACTTTATAGATGGCGCTATTAAATTCCGAAACAGTTTCCTGTAATAATACTTTAAACCAACAGTCGTACATATAGGCCATTGGGCATATTAATTTATGGATAAATAAATAGTTTCAATTACACCTTGCTCAAATGATAAATCGTACTGGGCTATGGTCACCTCAATTCACCCTACAGACAATCGAATATCAACTCTGATTAAATGTCAATGGCTTTACTCTAGCTTTAACTTAGGGTCATAATTTATTAGTATCATGTGGGATGTCCCAGCAAGAGTTGATATAATTGGGTGTAATAAAGTCATAGATCTTGCTATATATATTTTTTTATTGGTATACGCTACCGGTTTCGGTCAGCCCGATGAAGGTCAAAGGCTGACCGAAACCGGTAGCGATACCAATAAAAAAAAAATATAGCAAGATCTATGACTTTATTACACCCAATTATTAGTATCAGTTATTGTTTTGATTCTTTATTCTACCTCAGGTATCTTATTTCGTGTACGTGTGTAGGTGCGTTTATGTTCTTGTGCATGTGTGCATGGGTGTCTCTTTATATGCGAGTGTGTATGGTTTGTTTGTATATGTGCGTACGTGCCTGTGTGTGTGTGTGTGTCTGTGTGAGAGAGAGTGTATGTGTGTGTGAGTGTATGTGTGTATGAGTGTATGTGTGTGTGAGTGTATGTGTGTGTGAGTGTATGTGTGTGTGAGTGCATGTGTGGGTGTATGTGTGTGTGGGTGTATATGTGTGCGTGAGTGTATGTGTGGGTGTATGTGTGTGTAGGTGTATATGTGTGTGTGTGGTTGTGTGTGTGCGTGTGTGTGTGTGTGTGCACGTGTACGTACGCGGACGTTGGTGCGAGCGTCTGGATCTTTCATGGTTTTCCCCATATGAAAAGTACCCCCTGTCTTTGGAAATACGAGTCCTACACTATGTCCTACGCCCCTTCCCTTATTATTTGTTTGTCTACGAGACCAGCAATTCCCCTAAATGATCATTGTTTAACACTATACCCGGCAATGTAACCCGTAACCACAGATAATAACATGATCTTACTTGGATTATGGGTCCAGTACTTACGTAGACGGCGCGGTGCCCAACTATTCTGACCTCGACAGCAATCAGGTGTGCTCTGGTCGTACCTGATTTCCGGTCTCGCACTGATTTCGTATTTTTTTCCAAAAAAAACCTCCCTCTGACACTTACCGCTGCTCTCTACTCGCGTCTTTATCTCTATTGTTTTTTTTCATACCGGCGATCCCTCGCTTACTTATCAAAAGCGCGCAACTGTCTGATGCCCAATTCGCGGCCTCCCTAAATAATTTGAAAACCCACATACACCCGATGTCATGTAAAAAGAACAAAACCGTTGTAAAAGGTCTGATTGTGAGTTGTAAATTACTTAAATGCATTGAGGTTTCCGCGGGTAACCCGCTTGCTAATAAAATAATATGTCAAACGGCCTGAATGTCACAATATATATTGGTATTGAATTAAATAAATTTTTCCTTGATCATGTATCAAACAACGCAAATATACGTACTCACGCCAAGATGCGAAAAGATATCGATAACGTCTCTTAGCTCGCGTAAAAAATACCTCACGTAATTAATACATAATATAACAAATCTACCCTTAAATTAAATCTCACGTTTAATTGCACCCCAGCGCGGGCGATTAATAAAACTCGAGCCCCCACAATTAAGCAAACCTCAAACAAACGGGCAATCGCTTTTTTGCTCGATGGAGACTGATCAAACGCCCGGAATTTCCCTCTATCCTCCTGAAGAGTGATTAAAGAAATCGCTGCAGGGGCAAAAGCCGCCCCCTCACACCCCTGACAACTCTGCAGATTGCTGAACCCTTTAATTAATATTGTGAGGAAGTCAGTGGCGCTCCTCGCGGCCTTGTGTGTATTATGAACAATAGAACTTTGTTTGTTCCGGTGCAGTAAATGAAACAGAGACACCAAACCTATGTGTAATCCCAGATACGTTGTTATTACAGTAATAACCCCAAAATATAGACGGGGGAATATTGTTAAAGAATAAAGGGATCAATCCTTCCAGAACTTTAGCGTCTTAGGAAAGAATCTCAAGAAGTTGTCTTTTTAAGAAGATGGCGGCCCATTGCCTCGTGAAGAGATTTTTTAATATAATAAAGTCCTGGGGGCTGGAATTTCAGCAGCATCAATTTTAAGATGTTTCTAAATTATTAAACTTGCATTCCTCCCCCGACCCTGTTTCGTTTAATTTCGGGAAACTTTACGCGTGTTTGCGGTAATTTTTCCTTGATTTTAAGAAGCTCCTCCAAGGCACCAGATTGTTGAAGAAGAATGTTCAACTTGATGGGCATCTAACGCTTTTAATATTTTTTACACTAAGCTACAATTATACATCTAGCAAAAATTTTAGAAGTAACAATTTTACATGAAACTATTTTACATGAATCAATCTTACATGAAACAATTTTACATGAAACAATTTTACATGAAACAATTTTACATGAAACAATTTTACATGAAACAATTTTACAGGAAACAATTTTACATGAAACAATTTTACACCAAACAATTTTACAACAAGTAACAATTTTACATTACCGTGTTGTATTCTAACAAGCCTGCAACTTTTTACCTTTGATAAATTTATAAAACACCAGGCTACAAAGGGCCCTAATAATAAATTACGTGTGAGAACGCAGATAAAATTTAATCAGTATGAAAGAGACTCAGCAAAATAAAGATGGACGGGGTATGGAGCACTTCATTCTTTTTTGGTCTCTAGGGCGCTATCTGTGTATAATCCAGAGTGCTAAGCCCGCGTGACAATCGTTTGTTTGAGAGAAACAATGCAGTGCAGCAAAGGAGACAGGCGATTGCTCGCCCTCTCGCTCACTCCAAGGGAGTTATTGGACTTATCGCGTTCTCCATCTCATCTCATTAGGAGCGGTTTTTGTGCTATTTCTGGCTAGAAAAATAATATTAAAATTTTAATAATTATTATCTCGATGTCCGTGAAGGACGATCTTGCGCAACAGTGCGGTTGCCTTTGATGGAGATTTCCAGTATAACTTTTAGTTCGTATTAATTTATTTAATTTATCTTCATAAATAAATCCCAGATTTATATTTTCCGTCCACCACTAACAAAGATGGTTTCTTAAAATAGCAATCTCACAACAAACCAAGCTTTATTAACAACCAGCTCTTACGGAACGACCAAAAAACCCACCAAAAATATTATAGCATATTACATTCGCCCACGTTAAACTTTGGATAGCATTAACAAAGAACGACTCATCAACCCGCTGCCCTTTATTTTAATTTTTACTATCAGCTACTAAAGCCATGGCGTCCATTCGTCCCCATAAAGCCGTTCCAGTTGTCAGCCCCATCAGCATTAACACGAAATTATCCTTAAAAACACATGGTCTGTGACGATATATATGCTAATTTATTTTATTTGGAGCAGGATACATACAGTGGGCCCTCGTAATCCCCCGCAATCTCGTCGGGCGTGCGGTGGCCGCAAAAAGCGGTTTGACATTTTATGATTCATTTACTCCCTAATGTCCGCACTAAAGAATATAATTCAGCTTGTATTTCGTACGAGTATAACTTAACGTTCCCGTCGAGTTTTTCCTGAACACAAAAGCGAAATGTACCTAATGAAATGGGCCGAATAAACACGCAGCCCCCCGGGGTGACTCCTTCACCTTGCATTTTCCCTCGCTGATGGCTTCAAGCTACCAGGGCTTAATAGACTTCAATTTATTAGCATATTTCTGGAGATCTTCATTAAATGATAAAGGCCGAATAAAGCATGTCTCCTACAAAGGGCTCTTGCGTTGAATAACAGTCATCTTAGATGTTTCAGTTTTCTTAGTTTTTTATGGGATACAAAATTCTCCCTTAATGTAACATTGCATTGATGGGATTCATTGTCATTAAGAATCCCTGATATCAGCGTGTTTGCATAGGTCAAGACTGCTTGAACAGATTTAATAAAGAGAAGATAATTACAGTAAGTTTGTATCAAAACTTCCGTTTTCTTAAAGTACATACTTGCCCAGCCGAGGTTTCAACTCCCTCCCGAATTAAAAACTTTTCTTTTTCCGGATGCTTTAGACAGTCATTAATAAGAGCTTAGGCTCTCTTTGAGAACGCTTATTTAAATATACTGCCCTATTAAAAAAATCCCCCTTCATTCGGGCTTAATCGGCCACCTCACCCCTTAATCCAAACATTTCATTCCGCGCGCTCATCCGCCGTTTGAAAGAAAATTAAGGCCGAAAAGTCAATTGAAGGAAATTAAATCTGCCGTCATCAATTTCCCGGCGATTATAATTTTTATTTACTACGAAGCCCCTAACCCCGTGGAAAGATTAACGCCCGGAGGATTAAATTTTCTCAGTTCGAGCTCCTTAGAGAGGGGGACGAGCAATTTAAGGAACGTTTGGTAGTGTTTACATTAGGGGCGGCCGATTTACAAATTGTGAATCCAGCTATTTGTTCTTCGCAATTTAGGGTGGGCGGATGGGTAATTTGTGCGCGCCCTCTGTGGCGCGAAAATGGGGCACGAGGGGTAATAACTATGATTCTGGGGTTGCGAGAGGGTGAACTTCAACAAAGGGTTATAGATAATTATTTTCTTAACTAATGGTCTGCCAAGTACTTTTGTAACTAACTTTACTCCTTAACCGGTCAAAGTCAAGGACAAAATGTGGAATATCCCCTTGTTAAATGTTGAATATAACTCTTTGAATTGGTTTCGTAAAACTTTTATTATTTCTAATAATCTCTCTTTGACATTACATACTAATTCTTTTTTGTTATGAATAGAAATTAAAGATACCCTGTGTTTGGTTTAGATTTCACAATCTAGATGGAGAAGAATGAACTTTCTGGATATTATAATTAGAAGAGATACCCAAAATAATAGATATAAATTTAATATCTACAGAAAAGAAACATTTACAGACGTTATAATACCAGAAAGTTCCTTACATTGCCATGAACACAAGATGTTCAATTGATTAGTGGTCCTCAGCAAGTTGGTTAAATTATGAGGTTATAAAATTAAATTCACTTGCTAGTAAAATCTTTATTCGGAACTACCGGTTTCGTCCCAGTACATGGGTCATCTTCAGGCACTAAAAACAACATAGAGAATTTTATTAAATTAAGTTATGCAACCAAATATGCAATTAAGTCTATTGTCTATTATAACATGGAACCAGTTCCCGCTTCCGGCAAACTAGAACGACTAATGAGAAAGAAAATAAGCAGAGAATCGAGTGTTGACTTCATCAAGACATGCATAAAAGAAAACATAGTGCCCAAGTTCACCAACAAAAAACTGCCAAAGATGTCTCCACGGCTACAGGATGACATCAAGAAGAAAATCCGCAAAGACGCACTGAGAGAAAATTACAGTATCATTAACACCCTTAATAAACAAATTTATATGACGTACAATCATCTATCTACAGAACACCACCCATTAATTTCTAATACCTACTTAAACATCATACACGACAACCTGACCTTTCACAAAACAAAAATCTTATACACCCACCAAAAAAAGATGACAGATCTTAGAAATAATAAGATTAATAATGATAAACACAGAGTACCTTCCAAACAAGAATTTTTCCCAAAATATACTAATTTATCAAACATTAATTTCACTAAAGATGAAGAAGCCATCTTGAACAAGGGACACAAATTTGGTTTTTCCACTGAACTATAACAAAATTAATAGATACAAACAACTTGCAAATCTCACAGTTGAGTTAGATAATATAACACGCAATAACAACAATGAAAACAATCTCAGAATCCAGTGTGCTAACTTCATCGTAGATCAAAAGCATAAACTAGAAAATGATAAAAAACCTAACCAAAAACACACAAAAATCCATAAAACACTAAAAAACATAAAACAAAAAATAGAAGATAACGAATCGATAGTAACATTGGCTGACAAAGGCGGGGGTTTGGTAATTCTACCAAAGAAAGATTACATAGAAAAGACACTTGAATTTGGTGCTGAGAATGGTTTTGAACATCTAAACAAAAATCCTGTACCGCAATATATAACAAAAATAAAAAATACCATTAAAAAACACAGAGATACATTACAAGAGCTCTTTGACATTAAACCTTACACAAAACTAATACCCATGAACCCACAACTACCTAAACTTACTAGCCAGATAAAACTCCATAAGAATAACCATCCCATAAGACCAATAGTAACTTTTCTCAACACACCAGCACAACTACTCGCCAATAAAATTACTGAACATTTGCCTACTATCATGGACTACAAGTCACCTTATTCTATAAAAAATTCAAT
>JAWQRP010002375.1:0-15759 GCA_033557875.1 Quadriops clusia | reverse complement strand
TTCTTGCATTGACCATTTACACTTGGTTGCCAAGTTCTAAAACGCCATTATTTTTTTGTCAAGTTCTGAAACACATTTTAAACTGTAATTTATCTTGTCGTGAGCAAATCAATATATAATTTCTATATCCAATGATAATTTCTTATTTCATATTTTTTTGTTTATATGCAGAATTATTTTGTAAAATTTCGATTCTCACGTACGCGTAGTTTTTTTATAAACAAAAGGAAAACTGCACGTTACACACCATTTTAATAAGAATTTCAAGTTATCTCGTTTTCATGGTCATTATTAGGTGAACTGCAGTTCAATGAATAATTAATAATTCCTTCGTACTCACCAAGATCATTCAATTGAATCAAATTCATGGTAAATCAATCAACAATCAAAGATTTTACGTTATGATGAAAGTTTTCTCATATTTTATGGTTTTAATTATGTACTTAATTCCAGTGATGCTACGAAACAATGTAAAAGGGTTCCTACCAAATGCTAGACGATCACAGGTAATTTTGGCCAAATAAAGTTTCGGGTTGATTTGAATCTCCCGCCATTTTCGCTTTCGGAATGTTTCCGGAAGTCCCGCTTATCCGCGAGGGGGTGCCACAATATTAATGTGTTCTATTGCGCACCGAAACTTCCATTTATTAATCTCTTTTTTATTATTAAAATTTTGATTGCGCTCTATCTCCAAATTACAAAACAACACGCCACACATTTTAGAACGATAAGAAGCAAATAAATATGCATTTAGAAAAATGATAGAAACTCTAAGTACATTCTTGATTCTAGCTCTGCTGGTAGAGTCGATCACTGACAGTTTGCTGATTTTTTTAACCCACCAATACCAAAGTCGATAAGCAGTGAACCAGGATTAAAATGACGGATTGCTATGGTACTCGAGGGCTAAAAAAGTCAGCGGACTGTCGGCGATCGACTCTACGAGCAAAGCTTCTATTTATTAGTCAAAAATCGACCGGTTTCGCCAGATATGCTTTTGAACTCATCAGGCTTTGGTAGTCAAATGCAATTAACCTTAATAATAGTAGTTTGTGGGTGTATGAACACCGTAGACTGTTTCAAAATATGAACGTATACAAGAGAATCAACTGTTTTTCCATATTATAAATATTCCACGCTGCTCATATACCGACAATGTGCTGTTACAGATGTTCATTACATTTGAGTAGTCCGTTAAAGCCAGAAGCATATCCAGCTAAATTGGTCGTTTTCTGACTAATTCTACTACTATGCTTGTTCAGTTTTACACAAGCATCATCAACGGCAAATATGTTTGAATTTCTAAATTGAAGTAGTGTAGAGATAAGAAATTACAAAGCAAAGAAAATAAAGTTATAAATACTTATTCTCGTGATATAAAGTGAATTAAAATGAACAAAACGATATTTTATTAAAAATATAAAATTATACATATGCAGTAAGAACATATCGGAATAATAACAAATGATAAGTGGTAAAAGTATATTAAAGATAATAAAAGCGAATGAAGTAAAACTATCAAGCAAAGAAATAACTAGTATTTCTTTTTTAACTATTAAAATTATACTTTCTAGGTTGCGGGATGTAATGAAGAAGAGGATATTAAAATTATAAATTGCGCAAAATGGAGTTTCCCGTTAAGTTGAAGAGCGCTAATCTGGAAATGCCACCCTAGTTTTTATATCTCAATAAAGAATTATGGGATTTATTAGTTTCAACATGTTATTAAATTCTAACGTTCAGAATTATTAACTTGTTATTTTTCATTTTTCAATACATTTTTATTACAATAGTATTTTTATTTAATGGACAAATAATAATCATATTCAGTAGCATTAATTTAACATAGAACCTATTGTTAACTTTAAAATTTGCTTTAAATGTAATTTACTTTCACACAATATATTTTTATATTATCAGTAATAAAGTCTATTCAAATGTTCATAGGAATGAGAAGCATAAAAACTTTTTGGGAGCGCCTTTGCCGCGTCTTTGAAGATCAAATAATACCGCGTTTTTTGCATTACACATTCAACAAAACACCCTGTATGTCAAAACCCAACATATTATTGGCCCATTGTGAATTTTCTTAAATAGGGAAAGAATGAAGATATCAAAAAATGATAAACATTAGTGAATAAATTAATGAAATGAATTAATTAATTATATCACTAAAAATGTTAATCACTTTCTGATATCTATATTTCTTTCTATTTATGAAAATCTGCAAGGGGGCAATAACTGCACCCCACCCAATAATAGGCCGATTTATCCTATTATTCTGTGATTATTATTGAAAGTAAATGATGAAATACTTATTTTTACGACGAAATCATATCATTTTTAATGCTGCCCTTCTTTCGTTTAATGCACACGCAATGAAAAAACTGTGGTTTTCAAAGTAAGGAAGCTGTGAAAATGTAGTATTTTGTTGTGACGTCGATATACTACTAATTTTTATTGGTCATAAAATGCTAATTTTTTCCTCTAGAGTAAAGGAGAGTTACAGGGCAAATTGGAGAATAGACGGATATGCCTTCGACGATTGTCTCAAACAGAGCAACCAATTGTCATAATTATTACAAAAAAAAAGTATCTTGTAAAAATGGAACTTTCAATCTTCTATAGAATATTATCAACCCTTTGTTTTCTAATGTAAATATTAATAATGTGGACGTCAAACAGTATTTTGATGTTGTAAAATCTGTTTTTCAAATGTATTCCACTGAATATAAATTTATCAAAATATTACAATACAGGAATTTATATTTACAATTTAAAGAATATTTGCATGATACAAAACTAATTCCACATCGGCGAAGTGGTATAATATCTTTGACGCCGCTAAAGTTCTTATCAACAGTACGCATTTTAAACACTTCGAACAAGTAACAATATTTAATTTACTTGTTAAGGATCTCAATGATTTAAAAGAGGTTCACATACTCACCCTAGACCTCACCTTTTAAGGGTTAAGATACACAGTAATATATTTAAGTAACTGCCCTGTGAGGATGTGGTATCAACATATTAAATTCACGTTCTTCATCTGAATACGTAGTATATTTTTAGATATAACTAATGAATAACATTCATGTACATATAAAATTCTTTTAAAATTATTGAAAAAAGAAAGTTTTCTTAAACGTAAGTAATAATAATGAATAGCATTAATTGAGTGACGTGTGGGTTACATACATTTACATATTCATTAATACTAACTTTTCTTATAAACTAACAGATAATGATGCGCTTCTAAAGTGATAATAGGTACGTTTTTTTCCCAATTAAGGTTTTCAATATAGAGCTGCTTATTTTGGATTTATAATTTTTTTTAAGACAATAAATGTTTTTCAGTTCGATCAAAATTATGTTCAGTTTTTTAATCAGGTCTACGAGGAAGTTTAGAGCGATCTAGAGATAAGTGTAGGTAGGTACAGTTATTTACAAAGATAAGTAGGTATGTACAGCCAATTCTTTACAATCAAAAATGATCAGTATGTAGTGAGTTAGTAAAATGTAAACAAGTGAGGCATTTTTCCGATACTAACGAAGATTTTCAATTGGCAGAGCACTTAAAATCCTTAAAAACGAAGGTAAAATCTGTTCATATGTCTTACAATTATGTCGCAAAAAATAAAATATTTTATCATCATATTGCAAGCGTATTACTGTACTAATCTTCATTTCAACGCAAATAATTTTGTAACTATATGATTATTATTTTTTTAAGCTATCGGTTGTAGTTTGTACAATTTTTATCAGTATGATTTCTGCTAGAATGTGATCTCGAATTAATCCAATTTAAACATCTTATCTAAGATTAGATTGCTCTTGGATGCTAAATATTTTTTTAACATTTGTGAGAGTATGTTTCCTTGAGAAACAATTTATTTATGCAGATAATAACAAAAATGGCTTGGCTTTTCCACATACATTTCGGTTCCAACATCGTCGGAATTGTTCAGAATTCCAACAAAGATGAGGGACAAGGAAGTTATCTTCCTGACGAATTGAGGATCATGGTGCAAATAGCCGAAATAAACAAGAACCAACTGCTTGAAAGCATAGAATCTACTAAAAGATTTTCGAATGCTAACGAAATATTTACTTATTTAGTCGAATCAACGGCCACATTGACGTTATAGACCTGCTTATTAAAAATGGTGCTCAAGTGGACAATCAGAACTGGCAAGGAGAGTTTCCACAATTAATAGTTTTCAATTTGATATTGTCAGGTTGCTCTTTCGGCACAACGCAAATCCAGTTTTAATAGATGTTCATTGCTCAGGTATAAGTAAGAATTACATTACTCCTCTTCTATACTCGATTCAATTTAGACACTTTGATATATTTCAATTCTTAGTGGATCATAAGGTCAATGTGAGTATAAGCGATGGTTTTGGGATAACCCCCTAGATGTACATCATAGAATTAAATCGAATATAAATGTTACATGTATTATTAGGCCATAACTTGAACATAGAAGGTGCAGATGAAAAAGTAAGATATAATTTAGTTAGCGAATTAACTCGCATTAGACTGAAAGGATTTCAAGGAATTACACCATTGGGGTCCCACCAAACCGAAAAGCACAACGGATATGAAGATGTTTGTACTGATAGGTTCGGCTACAATCCTGTTACACGTAGTTTATCGTTAGGACATTTCGAAATTGCGAAATTACTACTAGAAATCATGACGGATTTCAAAAATGTAGCAAAGGTTACCGATGACTTTCTAATAATGGTTCTGAATGCTAACCAAGTTCCTACACTAAAATTATTTTTAAGTAAAAATGTGCAGATCGTGAAAGGGAATTTTTCATATGCAAGTTTTCTACGGAGGTGCATATACTCACAACAAAACGATTTACTAAAACTGTTAGGTCAAAAACGTGTTGTAACTGAGAAGGCTGATGAATGGACACGTAAAGCATTAAGTTACTTCATACAATTGAAAAACACTGAAATACCCAACTTATTGTTAGATAACATTATTGATATTGAAGAGTTGACTGATAACGGAAGTACTCTATTAATTGAATGTATAAAGTCAGGAGATACTGAATTCGCAGAATTGCTAATTGACAAAAAAGTCAGTAATGACCTGACAGATTATTATGGCGTAACTCCCTTGATTCACTGTATAAGGCTCGGTAACCATAAAATAGCGAAATTACTTTTAGATAAGAATGTTAATGCAGAAAAGAGTGACATAACTGGAACTAGTCCATTAATTCACTGTATAAAGTCAAATCAAATTAAAATTGCAAAGTTATTAATTGGAAAAAGAGTTAATGTCGAAAGGCCAGATTTTGATGGAGTAACTCCATTAATTCACTGCGTAGAATTGAACAACCCTGAAATAACTAGACTATTAGTAAATGTTAATGTTGATATTTATCAGAAAGATAGGGAAGGAAATAGTCCGTTTGATCATTGTATAAAGTTAAACCGGAACTACATACATGATTTATTATTAGGTTGAGGAACAATAAAATATCTAGTGATCAGTAATAAAAATTTTGTTTTTATTTATAACAATTTCCCAATATTTAACAACTTTGTAGAGGCTGCAAAGATAAAAATCTCTTGGTTTTAACCCATCAATTAAGATTCTCAGTTCGATAGCATTATTGATGGAAACATAGAAATAAAAGAAGACAAATGGAAATATGTATACATATTAAACAATTCAGTAATGGAAATACGATTTTGTTGCAATATTTATATAAGGTTCTTTCCAACAGCAGGATTTGTACGGTAATAGTGGGCCGACCCTGTATTGTACACAAAATTATCAAATCGTGCTGTTGGAAAGAACCTATAATAAACTTAGAAAATTATCAAGTTAAGTTTTGCCTTTGCAATACAACACAGAAACGATGAATCGAGGTTTCACTGTATATATATATATATATTGTAACGGGACCAAATTTACCTTAATTATCATCAAGTAATTATTGATCTTCGTTGGGGCATGATCGTCTATTGTAAATCGATATTTTACTTGGGCTAGGACTGACTTAGGTTGTGATAATATAGTAGCCAGTTCTTTGCGTTAGGTACAGCTCGATAAATAGTTAATTCTTTGGTATTGACAATAAACACTCTGCTTGCAGGTGAGGGGAATTAAACAATCAAACACATAAAGGATTAAGACGTCTATTCGGTATAAACAACCACACAAAATTCGATACACAATAACAATATTTTACGGGAACAGAATGTGTTGGGACAAAAAAGTTAATCGAAAAACGACGCCCAGCAGGTGAAAAACAAAAGTAGAAATCGGCTACCATAAAAAAAACATTAGATGAAAGGTCTTCTTCTTCTTTATTGACCCCCTATAAAGAAGAAGAGGAAGCTAAAACGACAAACTCTACCCGCACGCTCGACATGCGTGATGTACTAGTAATATTCTCAATTTCTCGGAAAATAAATTTATTTGTGCAGGTAATACCAAAGAGACAAATTTAGTAGTAGAAAGTTTTGAGACTCTTAAACAAAACATTCTCTCTATTCAATTTCAATTATTTTTTATCTTCTTAAAGTTATCTATCAAGATTAGTTCAACGCTATCTATAAAATTAAGTAAACGGCGCAATTTCTTAACAACACATAATTTTTTTATCAATATGTATTTTGTAAGTGAAAAGTGAACTAGTTCAGTATTTCTGCCACCAAACGAGATTTCCGATAGAACTCCTAAAAAAGGTAAATTTTTAAAGTAATAAAAAACTAACATTTGCCCGTCATTTCTTTTCTTAATCTGAATGGCATTATGAAGGGTTGCATTTTTTAAATATTTGGTCTCAAAAGTAAATGAAAAATATTCCAGGTGTTGAAATCTCAACTGGAAGAATATTTAATATAAAAAAATATATTTAATTATCAATTCAACTCTTCTTTTGGGTTTTTTCTTAAATTTTCTATAAACCATGGTCAACGGCACAACGTCTACAATTTTTAACTGCTTCCGACTTTTCACTAAATGGATTACTACGTTAAATCATTTTAAATAGTGGCTCATGTTCAATAATTTGTCTGGCAAGGCACCCCTCTTCACCACTACCAAGACTAATATTAATTTCTCTGACTTCTAGTTTTTTTTATTATATTACTCTTGTTTTATGAGAATGCCAATCTGTTGCCCCGATATTAAAGTATGGTGCCGTTCCTCGGAGTTTATCTTATCTCGTATATTGCCTAAATTATTAGTCTTATCTTTTGATTTTTGCCTGTGTCTCCGAGAGAGAGCTATATCTTGTAATATTTTTAAAATTATCACCGAATACCAAATCTTACTTAAATGTATGTAATAAGATGAAACCATTTATTTAATCATTCTTTTACATGTATCTGTTATAAAGAATAAAATTCATTATTATTTTTGTACAAAACATGTATAGTCACTTACAAAATTCTGATGAGGGTGGTACAAGTACATTTAATTTAATAACTACATCTTAAAATATCCATAAGAGAAACTACATCAACACATTTAGTAACTTTGCATTATTTTATACGATTAAATTAATGGTAAATACTCCTTTATATAAATTTCAATATTATTCACAACGTGTAATATCTAGAACCTGAAGAAGTTCGTAGCAACGTCTCAAACGCGTAGTGCTAATAAAACCAAAAGCAGGAATACCTCCTTTATTTTATAACTAAAAATTATTATTTACTTACGCAGGTAATACCGAAATGGCTTTGCATTTGTACTTAAACGTGGGCTCCAACCTCATTGGCAATGTTGTAAACACCCAAGATAATGAAGAGCCTCAAAATTGTTATTCTAACGAATTGAGAAAGTTGATACGAATAACAGAGATGAACAAGACCAAATTGCTAGAAAGCTTGCAATCTGTTGAAACTACAGTCATCCAAGCCAAAGAATCTACTGAAAGAGTAGTCATCGAAGCCAGTGATAAACAGATGAAACGATTTAACAGCATCGATGAAGCGAATGCCAAAATGATGAATCAATTGAACACCATAAAAGAAAATTTCGATAAAAACCCTTTGCCAAGCACAAGGAAGGAACCGATTGACTTCAAGGTTTTAAAGCCAGTAGAAGGTTTCACGGGAAGGGAGCCAGAGTTATTGGCCATCAAGGAGAAGCTTCACAACTGTAGGAAACCAACAGTGATTTCTGCAATTTCTGGTTTAGGGGGAATAGGGAAGACCCAACTGGCGAGGAAATTCGCATTTGACGCCAAAAATTATTACACAAACACAATTTGGCTCAACTGCGAAACCCAGCAGAGCTTCGCCGATTCCCTCCAAAACCTGGCCGATAAATTCAAGATCTCCTTCAACGGAAGAAATCTGAATGTGGTTGTAGATGATATTTACGATTGTTGCAAGCACGACCTTTCACTCTTCATTTTCGACAACTGCGACGAGTTTTCGCATGTCAAAGAATTCATCTATACGAAGTCCGAGAAGATGCACATCCTCATCACATCAAGGCTCCAAAATTGGGACGAGGAAAAAAACATTGAGGTTTTATCGCTAAATAATTTCACACCAGAAGAAGCTGTTGCGTTTATAAGATACGAGTTAAAGTTAGAGAACGATGAAGAAAGCGAAAACGTGAAAGAATTAGCTAAGATGTTGCAAAACCTTCCGTTGGCTCTAAGACAAGCTACGGCGTACATAAACAAACAAAGAAAGGAAGAGAAGAAATTTAATGAAAGCTACACCGTCAGCAGGTATTTGGAAGAATACAGTCACAATAAAACGGACCTCCTTAAGGAAAATTTGGCCAATGACTACCTTAAGTCAGTTTACTTAACTTGGACTGTCACTTTTAAAAAGATTAACGCAGGAAAGGGCAAAACTAATAAATTAGCAATCAAAATGATCAATAGAATTGCTTACTTTTCAGCGGATAATATTCCAGTAGAAGAATATTTTCAAAGGTGGGGCTGGGAATTGAAGTACATCAAAAGGGCAAGTTTACTATTAGAATCATATTCTTTGATAACTATTAATGAGGGGTTGATCAGTGTACACCGTTTAGTGCAGGACGTAACGAAAATTAAACTTAAAGAGAAGCGCCAAGCGTTCAACACGTTATGGAAATGTGTTGGCTTAGCAAAAGGTTTGGACGACCAAATAAATGCTGCTCATATTATCTCAATTTTATCTCATGCTTGCACCTACAACTTCATAATTTTCTATTTTAAGGTATTCCGTAAATATAACATTGTAAACGTTGGCGTTAACTTATTGTTAAAATACGGTTGTGGCCAACTTGCGTTGAATCGAGTTAAAGTTCTCCTGGAAAAGTCCGCCGGACTTTCGAATCTTAACGAATTATTTGCTTATTTAGTCGAGAACAATGGTCATATTGACGTCATAGATTTGCTTATTAAACACGGCGCTGAAGTGACGACCAAAACTTCATCAGAAGAATTGCCATTGTTCTATGCAAGTAGGACTGGGAACAAAGAATTAGTTGAACTCTTGCTCAATCGAAATGCAAATATTAACGCCAAAAATGTTTACGATCAAACTGCTTTAATTGTAGCAATTAATGCTTTTCAATTTGATATTGTCAGGTTACTTCTACACCATAACGCTAAACCAGATTTAGTAAATGTTCAATGCTCAGGTATAAGTAAGGATGATAATAGTCCTCTTTTAAACTCAATTCAATTAGGACACTTAGATATATTTCAATTCCTCGTTGATCAGAAGGTGAATGTAAATCTAACAGATTTTTTAGGGATAAGCCCCTTGACACGCATAATAGAATTAAACAGAATAGAAATGTTACAAATATTGGTAAATAGTAATTTGAACATAGAATTTAAACATTATGGCTTAATTTACTATTTAAATTGTAATAGACCCAAAAACTTTCAAAGGTCGCAGTCTACCGGTAACAGCATAGACCACCAGAATAAATTACAGTACGATGACGAAGATTATAGTTTAAGTTACAATCCTGTGGAATATAGTTTATCATTAGGACATTTTCAAATAGCCGAATTATTATTTAAAAACATTGTGAATTTCAGAAATGTAATAGAGGTAACTGAGATACTGTTAATCAAGGTTTTGGAATCAAGTCAATATGAACTATTAAAATTATTATTGTGTAAAAATGTAAGAGTCGTGAAAGGAAATCTTTCAGGCGCAGGGTTTCTCTGGCACTGCGTAAACAGAGGGCAAAATGATTTAGCAAAGCTTTTAATAGAAAAACGTATTCTAACTGAACAGAGAGGTGCTAATCGTAGAGCATTCATTCACTGCATAAAATTGGAAAACACTGAAATAGCAAAGTTATTGATAGATGACAATAGTATTGATTTTGAACAAAGAGATGCAAAAGGAAGTACTCCATTAATTCACTGTATAAAATTGGGCAACACTGAAATAGCTAAGTTATTGCTAAATGTTAATTGTGATGTTGAACAGACCGATAAGAGAGGAACTAGTCCTTTAATTCACTGCATAAAGTCAGGTCGGAAAGACATTGCTGAATTACTAGTTGACAAAAATGTCAATATTGAGGAAAGTGATTTTGATGGAATAACCCCATTAATTCACTGTATAAAATTGGGTAACACTGAAATAACTAAGTTATTGCTGAATGTTAATTGTGATGTTGAACAGACCGATAAGAGAGGAACTAGTCCTTTAATTCACTGCATAAAGTCAGGTCGGAAAGACATTGCTGAATTACTAGTTGACACAAATGTCAATATTGAGGAAAGTGATTTTGATGGAATAACCCCATTAATTCACTGCATAAAATTAGGTGAAATTGAATTAGTTAAGTTATTACTACGACACAATGTTGATATAGAAAAGGCAGATAACATAGGAGTGAGTCCCTTAGGTCGCTGTATAATGTTAGGTGAAACTGAAATCGCCAAGTTGTTAATTGACAACAAAGTCAATATTGAAAAGCCAAATTTTAATGGAATAACTCCATTAATTCACTGCATAAAATTGGGAAACATTGAGATAGCTAAGTTATTGTTAAATGTTAATGTCGATATTGAAAATACAGACTGGAACGGAACTACCCCTTTAATACATTGCATAAAGTCTGGTCGGAACGTCATAGCTGAATTATTAGTTCAAAAAAATGTAAATGTTCGAAAAGAAGATTCAAGTGGATTGAGTCCTTTATATTATTGTAATTTATTAGGTAATACCAAAATAGCTTCCTTACTGTTATGAAAAGTAATTGAAAAATTTTGATTATGTCAGTTCTCTAATTGATATTTATACTTTTAAAATTGTAATCAAAATTTTAATTTCTTTTCCTGGCCTCTTATATTTCTATATTATTTTTCTTTTTGAGTATTTAGATCTATTAATTAAAGGTAATCATTATCTTTATATTAATATAGATATTTTTTAAGAGAAACTTTTTGTTTCTTATATGTCTAAACTTTAGAAATATAAGAAGATATATCAAATATAAATAAATCAAAAAGTAGGAAATTTCAAATTTTTTATTAGTTGTCAATTTACCCTTTGAAGAATTTTTTAAATAAAAACAAAATGTTGGGAGTTTGGAAACAAAGTATTGCTGGGTAGAAGGCAATAAAGTACCTAAACTCATCTCTTAGAAACCCTGCATGAGCCGAACAACAACTATACCAAGATGCATACAATAAATTTTGAGATACTTTTTGGAATTTGTACATGCTAATATGAAGGAAGCTGTGGAAAATGGCGTACTTGAGGGTCAAGCACCAAATGACAATATTATTGACGAAGTTATGGACATAAATAAAGATTTTTTGAAGTATGTTAGAAAAAGTTAGTAGAATATTAGATAATTTTTATAAAATACTATAAATATACTATTAGAAGCTTATTGTATTAGTAATTTACAAATGTAAATTAAATAAAACTAATAGCTAGGATATTAAAAACCATAATACTTGAATGATTTATTTACTTCCCTTTGCAGTTCAAGTTTTTTCCTCTTTAACTAGATATTCTTAAAGTCGAACACATCAAGAGACATTCTTGTCTTTCGCGGTTTTAAAATTTCTGTTGCAGTATGGTTTTCTGCAAATCAACGGTATCTGCATCACTTTCTGGTTCTGATAAGGATTCGTATTTTTCTGATTATCTGCATCTACAATTTAAATTTAAATAAGAATCTATCTACAGACTATCATTGAAATTAATAGACATTGCAATAAATATCTCCGTTATCGTCTTAAGATATGGACGCATTTTGAGGAACTTAAGTTCTAATTTTTTTAATTTTCCAACAAAACCTTATATATTTGTGTTTAAAAATATATAATAAGTTCTATTGATAATTCTTTAGTACGTGTAGAAATTTAAGGAAGATGTTAGTTCAGGACTTAGGACAGTTTTGTAAAAACTATTAAATAATCAAACTAGCAACATATTAACAGATCAACAGTTTCGTCATATTTTCTACACAAATAACAAATTCAAGTCCATAGTAATTTATTGGAATTATCCCAATCTGTAATTATAAAATCTTACCCTTGAAACTTTAGGATATTTTCCTAAGAATGGTTTCATGATGTGTTCACTGAGTGAAAATGCCGAATATCCCAAGAAACTACAAGGGAAACTTTTATTTGTACCGGGTAGTAAAACTGGTTCTGAAAGAATTAGTTTATTTTCAACAATGTACTTGTACAATTTGCAGTCTCTAAATACTCCTCCGTCGGAAATTCTTCCCTGAGAATCTACATCTGTATTAAAAAGAATGTAATCACCGTCAATTAATGCCATCACAACAATACTGAAGTTTGATTTATAATTATAATATTCGCTTCCGCTATTAACCGGAGCTTAGAAAATTATGTGCTTGCCGTCAATCACTTTAAGGCAATAGGAAAAATTCCATTGCTTTTCGAATCCGTTGGAGACTTGTTTCCATTCGTCTACATACGCAGGCGACTTAAAATGGTTAAATACAGTTATGAAGTAATCGGCATATTGAAATACATATATACATTTTACTAATTAAATATGTTACTTTTTGCGGAGTTGTAGTTTAAAAGTACCAACGGATGAGGATACTACTATTTCCGATGAAGAGTCAGAAATAAACACACTGGAGAAAGGCTCTTCACAGATATCACGTTGTAAAGGGAAATTCTTAAAAAAAGGAAGATAAGCGCATTACGGAGGCCTACGGAACTATGAAATAATTGGCTGCGAAAGGAAAAGACAATTCCTAATTTTTTGGATACTACGTAGTTACAAGAGTTCGGAAATTAAGTCCAAATTTACAGGCCGAACCCTAGTATAAAATAAGTGACATTTTATATAAATTGGAGATACAACATCTGTTGGAATCAATGAATATTAATTTTTCAAATTGGCTTTTCATTTATTTATTTTTTTTACTTCAAGAATGATTCAATTTTTATTACTTGCATAATTATGTATTATATTAAAAAAAACTATAAACAATGAAGAAGTAGGTTTACACTATTTGCTATTTTGTTCAGTTTCTTGTAAAGTAAATTTGTATCAATTTTTTGGTTTATTCGGATAACTGAAAGTGATAGGCTACTTCAATATTACTCTCTTTAATACCTATTACAATACAATCTAATAGTCATAAGTAAATTTGATAATACGAAATATAAATTTAAATGAATATCATAGTTTAATAACTACTACTATGTAAAATTAGAAAATGTCTTATTATCCCCGTTTACTAAACTTAATTAAATAGTTTTGCTGTAGGTATACTTACAATATGATGTTAGATTCGTTATGAAAATAACCGATCTGCAATATCGATAGCAACAAGGAAACTTAATTTGTTATCCTACTGTAACACAAATAAAATTAAGGTTGTAGTAACTGTGGGATTGGCTATATAAATGTCACCTTACACATTATATTTACCCTAAATGAAATATTTATTTTGCTATAGTTAATTTATTACGGTGTAATTTACAGTTACTTTAATTCAAATCTTGATGAAAAACATCTAGAAAAAATTAATCTTTATTTAGAAGTATATTTTTCCTACTTTACGACACATTCAAATATGTAAAAAAATTCTTCTATTAATAAGTAATGTTATAAAAACTTTTACTTCAGCATACAAAAATGTTAATGTTACAAATTGTTCAGGAAAAGTCATTTTTACCTGCATGCACTTGTAAATAGCGTTCAAAAGAATTTTTAGTTCCCAATGATAGATCACTTATTGAACAAGTAAATGGGTTTTAAATTGTATGCTTGCGTAAATGGGTTTTCAAAGTATCTCTTCTCATGAACGATTCCGAACAAATAGAACAAGAAAATGGTTTTTCTCCTGTATGTATACGTACATGGGATTCCAAATTTCGTTTTGTAGTGAATGACTTCTCACAGGTTGAACAAGAAAACGGTTGTTCACCCGCATGCATGCGTATATGGTATTTCAAATTTAGATTGCTAGTGAATGACTTCTCACAGATTGAACAAGAAAATGGTTTTTCACCCGTATGCTTGCGTAAATGGCCTTCCAAATTTCGTTTCATAGTGAATGACTTCTCACATATTGAACAAGAAAACGGTTTTTCACCTGCGTGCCTGCGTAAATGGTCTCTCAAATTTTGTTTTCTATGGAATGACTTCTGACAGATGGAACAAGAAAACGGGGTTTCACCTGTATGCTTGCGTAAATGGATTTTCAAACTATCTTTTCTAATGAATGACTCCTTACAAAAAGAACAAGGAAATGGTCTTTCACCTGTATGAATGCGTAAATGGGCTTCTAAATTTCGTTTCATATTGAATGATTTCTCACAGATTGAACAAGAAAACGGTTTTTCACCTGTATGCCTGAGCAAATGATCTTTCAAATGTCGTTTTGTAGAGAATGACTTCTGACAGATTGAGCAGGAAAACGCTTTTTTACCAGTATGCGTGCGTAAATGGACCTCTAAATTTCCTCTTATAGTGAATGATTTCTCACAGATCGAGCAAGAAAACGGTGTTTCACCCGCATGCTTACGCAAATGGTCTTCTAAAGTTTGTTTTCTAGAGAATGTCTTTTGACAGATTGAACATAAAAACGGGGTTTCACCTGTGTGCTTGCGTAAATGAATTTCCAAATACCCCTTTCTAGTGAATGTTTTCTTGCAGATTGAACAAAAATACGACTTTGAGTTTTGACGTCCTTTGCTTCCATCAGAGTGACAAATATTCATGGTGGTGTTTTCAATTTTTGGCTCATATTGATTTGAATACTTTTTATGTTGTTCATCGATATGATTTTCCAATTCCACAGTGAACTGAAACACTTTTTCGCAAATTGAGCACGAATGTTCAATATTTGCTTCTATTTCCAATTTAATTTGTTGCATATCGAATTCTTCGATTTCTATTTCTGTTTTTATTATATCTGTAGAAGGGTCTTCGGCGATACATTCTTCTTTTATATGGACAACACCTGAAGTATCAGCCATTGTAATGGTAGTCCTTCAGATCTGTTTCAGAAGAAAGCATTATAAGAAATGGAGTTAAGGTTAGAAACATTTCTTTATACATGGTATAAAATGTAAACGTACTTACGATTACGAGTAACAGACGGAATAACGCAAGGTTTGAAGCCACGATAAAGTGAACATTGGAGTTACTGACCTAATACTTTAGGCATTGATTATATATATATCAGATTGCTCGACCCTGTACATAAATGTGGAACCATGACGCGCCAACCGTTCGTAGGTGGCACCACTAACTTTTTGTAGTTCCGCCAACGGCTCGCAGAGGCAGCATA
>JAWQRP010002374.1:0-15761 GCA_033557875.1 Quadriops clusia | reverse complement strand
TTTTTTCTTTGATTGTCAATAGGTTAGTTTAAAATTGTCACAAAAAATGAATTAAAGTTGAACACATAGAGAAAAGTTCATGCTACAAGATGCAATTGGAGAAACTAATCAGAAAAAATCATTGGGGTCCGTGGACGCGTTATAAATTTGAAAATTTTACGGAAAAATTTCGGTCTCTCATTTCTCATGTGGAAAAGGGGGGTTTCTTAAGAAATAGAAACTTTTTGCTTAAGATAGCAAAAAGTGGAAAGTTTTTCCTTTAAAATGATATGTATAACATTTTTGGTTGGCCATTAAGCTCTGAGTTACATAGTCTTGAAAATGACCGAAATTTTTGCCCGCTCGTAGGTGTTCCCTTAATTTTGCAGGCCAGTGTATTTAAATGGATCGGACACTACTAAGTACCTGTACTTTGGTTTAACGCAAAAATGATACTTTTAGGAAAATGTGGCTACTGAACCCTTAAATTTATACTTTATACTTGGGAGGAAAGTCCTTGGTTTAAAATTAAACAGCCATCTACTACCTGGGCTGAAAAGTCCCGGGATTTTTAATGAAAACAAGCGTTTTTTTGGGCAAAGCTATATTTATTCTTCAACGTAGTTGCATTCGAGTGCGATACACTTGGTATAGCGACTTTCCAATATTTCGATGCCCTTTCTGAAGTATGAAACGTCCAAGTCTTCAAAATACGCCTTGGTTTTCGCGACAAGTTCCTCATTGGATAAGAATCTCTTTCCCAGGAGCCACCGTTTAAGGTTTGGGAACAGATAATAGTCGCTGGGGGCTAAGTCTGGAGAATAAGGCGGGTGGGCAACCAATTCGAACCGTAATTGGTCCAATTTGGGCATCGCTTTCAAGGACGTGTGTGACGGGGCATTATCGTGATGGTAGAGAACTTTTTTCTTTGCCATATGGGGCCGTTTTTTTCTTTTTTTCGTCCTTCAGTGAGTCCAATATTGCTGCATAATACTCCCCCGTAACTGTTTTTCGCTTCTAATCGATGAAGATTATGTCATGCGCAACCCAAAAAACGGAGGCCAAAGCCTTCCGGTCGAGCATTGGTCTTTTGGCGGCTTTGGTTGACTTTCATGGCTTTTCAACCACTCTGCAGACTTCCTATTGGACTCAATCGTATGGAAAAGAATCGAGGATTCATCCATCGTCACAACACATTGAAACAAGTCCACTCAATTACGCTACAACACCGCCAAACCGACCGTTGAATCATCAACGCGTTGCTGTTTTTGGTCTACGGTCAGCAAACGCGGCATCCATCATGCAGATAGCTTGTCCATATCCAAAACATCGTGCAAAATGTATCCCACCCGTTCTTTTGAGATGCCAACAGCCTCAGCTAACTCGCGCAACTTCACTTTTCTTTCATTGAAAACGATTCGATGAGCTTCCTTTACGATTTCCGTATTCGTACCTTTTTTTGGTCTTCCAGAGCGAGGTGCGTCTTCAGTGCTTTTACAGTCTATTTTAAATTCACTAAACCATCAATAAACTGTTGTTCTCGAAGGAGGAGTTGTGGAGTAACATTTCTCCAATCATTTCGTTGATTGTTCAGGAGTTTTTCCCATCAAAAAACAATGTTTGATCAACATGCGATATTCCTGCTTTTCCAAGATTTTTACGAAGGCGAAGGTAGCGAAACTTAAACGACTGTATCTTGTAAACGAATAAACGAAATGTCATGAAACTTTACACGTAAACTAGTGCGAGATGAACTTTTCAAAATAAATCATGCTCTTTTTCAAGTGGCGCCCCCTACTTAAAAATCCCGTGACTTTTCAGCCCATGTGGTATAGGCAACCAAGTAATTGGAAATTTGATGTTATAAAGATGTACTGCCTACTGCCACAGACTAAATAATATTATCTAGTCTGTGCTACTGCTAAAGATGCCACAAATGCACCGTACAAATGTGTTGGCGAAAACTAGGTATACTGTTTAGAAGACTGAAAGTAAAAATTAGAACCATTTTACAATTTGTTTCATTCTAATTTGATACACTTATAATTTGAGGGTATGTTTATCCTCCTATAAAGGCAATTCAACCAATAGGTCGAAAGCGAAGGTATTTTAGAGTTTGTGGTCAACTCGTTAGGTCTCGCCACATTTATATATCCGTAACTTGAGCACTCATGTCCACCCTTTTGTACTTGAGCAGTTTGATGCTTAATATTTAATTAATATAGTAATTACAACTTCGCAAAACTAATTATAATGAGCATTTTTAAGGTTCAGAATAAGATGACAATAAATTAAACTTGGACACATTAAGAAATGTGATTCAAAATTTTTTTGGAAATATTTAACATTTTGTTATGACTGCTAATTTTTGAGGTGCTTTGATATATTTCGAAGTGGGATCTATGATTTCAATTTTTCAGCGTAGTAAAAATTTGTTCTAGGGTAACCTGTTATAATGTTATAATTATTCGAGTAACATATGTATTCATGTAATGGTGGAAGGAAGGTCTAGAGGAAGAACTTTATCGTTAAAACTGTTTCAGGGGAAGAAGATACTAAACAAGTATGAACTTATTATATTATTCATTTGTTAGATAAAGATGTAAACTGTTGAACGTGTGCTCATGCACCATATCCAAACAGAGAAATTAGTTAAAAATAGGTAATATTTAGGTTAAATATTAGTAAGAAATAAGTTAGATGCACCTCAATTGGTTAAAGTTTACCTAAAATTTACTAATATATGGCCTATATCAGGGATATTTAACTTTGACCATGAAGTCCAATTTCCTTTATAGCTTGCGATATTACGTTAAATTTATTTCCATTTTATGCCCACTGTCAACATTTCGACGTAATTTCATGGTAAATTCTAACCAAATTGGTTAGGTTGCTAACCTCTAAATTGGTCTTTTCTAACGTATTTTCGACCTAAATTGTTGCTTGGGTAACCGTAGAAGACCAAATTGAATACGTTTTGTTGACTTTCTCTCATCTGCTTTTTCTCTAAAGCTTCCTAATTTGGAAAATCAATCACAGGGCAACAATGACTAGTTATCTAGTACACAGAGTGTACTACTGTATATCGGTACATGGTTTTTTAAATAAATTAAATGAAACAAAAATTTGATTTTCTGTAGTATGTCTAAAGAACTTCTGTTGATTGCGTGAAACTAAAGTACAAAATTATACTAAAGAAGTGTCCTAGGAGATTACTTATACTTCAAGCTTAATAAAATTAATGGATACATTAAAAAATATATGTCATAACATAATTTGAACCAAAGTTTTTTGCTTTTATGTTTATAAGTGCATTAACACGGCTTATAAGGAAAAGTTTTTTTTACAAATTTTATTCGCAATGTTGCGTCCACTTGTCCTGGAGAGTGAGAATAAAAGGGGTTCCGGTTAGCGCCCTTCGGACAATTTGCAGAGGCAGTAATTTCACGGGTGCATTATCATAATTACTCTCGTCTATTATCGTTAGAATAAATATAAAACCGAATTGTTGGAGGAGTCGAGTCGGCGGGAAAGAAACCCCTTTCGGCATAATTAAAACTTGGGTCACATAAATGAGACCCGGAAGATTCCGGTTCACATCAAAGGCATAATTCTTTAAATCGCATTTCTTAAACTTCTCATCGCTATAACTTCAAAGGCCTTTAACGAATATGACTTAAAAAGATTCATTTAAGTTGAGAAATTACTGCGACTAGATGTACCGGCTGAAAATCGTCACCTCTTGAAAATGAGATCATTTTTATGCAATCAGCACTAAAAATCATTAAGTCCGTCTACACTCAAAAATATTACTTGCAAAGTTAATTTACTACTTGTCGTTTAAGCAATTTGAAAAAATGTGTATTTTTTGACATGAAATAAATTTAGTGTGGTAACATAAAATGAAATTACATAAAAAATATTACATAAAAAACTAATCATATAAATAATATTTATATTATAAAGTGTAAGGATTTACATTTCTTTTCTCCTTCGCGCTAAGATCAATATCATTTTATGTCCTAGCACCGCAGTAATACGCGGTTACACTATGTATATCCACAGGAACTTACATTTTATTGTGTGATATTTTCGACAAAAATGGCATTATTTGCTTTCGTATAACGTCGTCTGGAGCGCATCCAGAGTATATAAATTGCCGAGAATATGATGTAAAATGGTGCCCCTTTTTTCTCGTCTCCTGCTAGTGTTATGCTGGATGTTTTGTTCGTCCGATCATAACGACATCCATAATTTTATATAAATCAGTTTGAAGTACAAATTTATCAAAATTAGAGCAACACTTCATGTTGTATGAACCCGGTACTATAATAACCGTATTTTTGGAATTGCCGGGAAACTTAATCTATAATATGTGGTGCAGGTGCATAGCTCGCATCGTTACGGCCCTAAGTCTAAACCCTTCGTAATAAATTGTTCGGTATCCTTCGTTGCACCTTCTGAAGCGGTTATAAGTGTTCTTCCGTGCAGAGGACTCAGTTCCAGGGTTTTGGGGAACTTTTAGTGAGTTAAAAAAAGGGACCTTTACGAGCAGGATCGGGGTGTAACATAACGCCTAAAAATGCGCCGTCTCTCTTGATTAAAAGCTCGAAGGGCAATTCTCTTTCAAAACTGTCCTCCCTTCTTGTCCCATTCCCATTCATATTACATCGAGCCAGATAGCGCGTTGTTCGTCATAATTTCATAATGTGCGAGGGACGCCGTTTTTATAATCCCTTTACAGCCATCTACAAGTTTTTTCGCCCGAATTATTTTTGCCAGAAAATGAATAATCCGCCATGTAAATATGAAATATGTGCGTGGGTGAGGTTAATTTCAACTGTACTGCGGAATCTTTTATTTATTGGCGTTGTTTCCTCTCTTCCCCTAATATCCAAGTAGGTACGTCTAGCTTTTGTGCAATAAGGCAGCCGACCGTTATTAACAGAAAGGAAGAGCCAATTCCGTTAGAGACCCGCGCTATAAAACGCCATTATCTGCAATCACTGCCATCTATGGGTTTACTCGATTACCACTTTCTTTAGCACGGCGCCCGACTCCTTAATATTTGATAAAGGGGCGGGAGAAAAATAATACCAGATCTATCTTACTTGCAAATTCCGCACAACGGCCACAAAGCCCGATAATCCATCTTTTGTGGCCCTATTTATAGGTACAGGTCTACTCTGGAGTGTATATATAGAGAGGGTTTCAAAGGGAGGGTACGTAAGTAGATTTTGGTTTTCAAAAGATGACCCTGTTTCACATATCCGAATGTATTGTGGCTAACAAGATAGGAATTTTGCATATGCGGGGAGATTTCTCGTTCCTTCCTTTTTTAATGCCCGGCCCTTCATCGTTTTTTTGCCTCTGCTTTAAACAATAGAGATCACAAAGAAAAGGACTTATTTTTTGCACGGCTTTCGTTTCAGTTGCTTAGACTTATTGCATTTATATTTTAAATCGTTCTGCTTGTGTTCTTAGAAATTGCTGGAGAATTTTTACCTGACACTTTACTAATAAACTAGAATTTTTAACAAGCGATATGTAATATTTAGAACAACTTGAGAGCCTATGTAGTCATTTTCATAAAATGTACATTGTATCTGTCATGACAGTGCATCTTTTTTCAACATTTTTGTTTATGAATTTTGAAAATAGCCTAGTTCATGAGTGTAATTATCCTGCAGCCACTGCAGTCTTACTTATCAGTACAAAAATTAACCATTGTTACGGAATTATAACGGATCTTGTTCAAAAATATCTTATAGTAAATCTAGTGCTTCAACATCACAGTATATCTCCTTACATTTATCAGGCAGATGAGTATCACTAAATCAATCATGGATTATTCTTTGTTATTTTTAAGAATGATTTACAAACCTTAACATTTTTAACTTATTTACTTACGAGTCGTTTTTTAAGTTAATCTTTGAATATAACTAGATTCAATTCTCAGATTTTACCATGTACACATGTATTTATTTATCATACATATAAATCTTACCATGTACAGAATATAAACCCATATACCGTTCAATAGTAATAATTTTAATTACCACCCAGTTTATGGCGGCTTCGACGTGCATCTGACGTTTACCAAACAAAACGTCTCACGACCGTCAAATTTCAAACTAGAAGTAGTTTTAAGTTGTGAAATAGTGCAAAGACGGGGAGTTTGAACGTGTTTTTCAGGGAATTTTGAACAAAAATTGCATCTGTGAAGTAGAATTTTCACGACTTTGCCCAAGTTTTGTCAGTTTAGTAGTAGGTGGAAATTGTTGCTAGGTAAGTTTAATTTTCCTTCAAGAAAAAATGTTTATTAAAAGTGACTGTTTTAAATGTTTAAATGTCGTAATATTTTAATGAACATCAAGCAACGGGCTATGATAATGTAAATTAGAAATTTACGAAACCAGTCAGCCTAGTAAAAAGATAAAATAAGATAAGAAAGCATCATTTCATAGCAACCATCAGATTAAATTAACCTTATCGGAAGAAAAAACCAAAAACATAGATTTCTTTACTTACTCAGAGATAAGATCTCTGACTTACTATAGATTGCATTAGCCGGAAAACGCGATTAATGGCCGGTTGTTCTAACAAAGTAAATCTCTAGTTAAGTCAATCTTTAGTTTAGCTCTATTAAAAAATAATGGATTTCCATGGCAACTAAACCAAAATTAGTTAACTCTCAGTTGAACTTTGTTGGAACAACCGGCCCTATGTTTAAACAAAATTTAACAAGAGGATTGGCTTTCTTCATGTACTTTATGGTATAAATATGTAGGTAAATGTGTTAGTTTTTATTTTAACGTACTACAGTAAAACTTCGATATAACGGACAAAATTTTGAACGGAAAAAATAGTGCTCCTCACTTAAATATGTATAAGATTTACTTAATTTTAGTTAGAGACTAAAAAATAAATATTTTATTTAGGTATTGTTTTATATTTTTTGGTTATATAACTTTACATTATGATACTTACTTTATTATTCCCGCAATTTTAATTCTTGTTAGACTTACCTACAACGTATATATTGTGACGGATGAGGGGGGGGGCTGAGATCGATGAGAAGAGAAGAATCGAATCTCTTAATTACTTTCGAGAATCCAAGATTAAGGAAATATTCAAATCCTGGTCACGGCACCGCAGTGACGTATTGAGGGGATACCTCGCTGATGTGCTCGTAAGCAAAGTGAAAATTTTATGAAGAATGAGTTCAATTGAAATGTCAAGTTGTTCGTGCGTCTGTGTGTGTGTGATTGGTGTGATTTTAACTGTTTGCATTTAACTTAGTTATTTGAATTATTCAATGATTTTAATACTTGGAAAGTTCTGTTACTAAGAAAGTCCTCTTTCATTCTTTAACTTTGAAATTCATGTGACAAATGAGACACGGCAAGAACGCGAATGTTGCGACTCAGCATACCACAAGCTAGGTTATGCGCATGGACCCTCAGTGGTAAAATATTGGCAAGTCCGAACTTTAAAAGCTCAAGATAAGAATTGATCTCCGGCAAAGCCATCATCAATCGTTACCATCATCATTGTGAAATCCATACGGCTTAAACCGCAAACGGCGGGTAAGCTATGTGGCAACATTTAATTGGTTCGGCACGAACGCAGTCCCGCAGCAACGAGACCCGCGACATCCCGAGATTCAGCGTTTAGGTAAACAAAAGTGGTTAACAGGAATAAAAGGACAGTCCCACCAGGATGTTATTACATTGCCCTAGATATAACTCGCTTTCCCCCTGAGGGGGCTCCACGGTCCGTGATTGTCGAGCAACGCCTCACTGATAAACACGAAATTGGGACGAACGGGTGAACAAAAGCGACTGTCTGAGAACCCAGGAATCAACCAACTTAGCTAAAAGCTACTGGAAGCGCGATCCCAATCAGAAGCTCGCAACCCCTAATAAACGGTAAATTGGCAACATTCAATCCCGAAATGAAACAGACCACGCGACAACAAAACCACGGTCGTGCCTCACCCAAAATATAATACGAAATTAGCTGAAAAGGAAACATTGGAATTAAGAACACATTAAAAGAACAAGATGTTAGAAAACTTCCATCAGAACAAAACATTTGATTGTGAATTGATTTACCTTGAATTTGATTTAATTGAATGACCTTGGTGGGTAAGAATGAATTATTAATTATTTTACTGCACTGCAGTTGACCTTGTAATTATCATGAGAATGAGGTACCTTTTGACTGTTATGACATTGTGTTACCTTTATTTATTATTGCAATTGCTCTACTCTTTTATGTAATTATTCATTGAAATGATTGGGCCTAAACTTTGTTATTGCAAAATGTTATTGATTCAATTGACTTATTATGTTTATTGGTCGACCATAATTGATTGGTGTGTGTGAGAGAGAGAGAGACGAACGGAATTATCCTCCCCCTATCGCCACCTGCCGGCGTTCACCGAAACCAACCAACAAGCAATGCACCACTCGTGAAGACCAAACTAGCGACCCCTATTCTCTAACTACGGAATTGAATAAAACTAATGTAAGAAGAAAACAAATATTCTTAGCCGGTATTGTGTCCCACGCCTGGCGGCGACAGCCAACGAATCCAAAAGCTCCTGAAGAATGGTGTTGAAGATATTCCCAAAGGCACTGAACAATGGATCACACTGAACTCAACCCACAAACCTTTTCACTTTGAACCACCCCAACACTCGGATCTTGTCACCTTCAGAAGACTTCTTGCGACAGCCCCTCAACTCTGACTATCTGACTGCTCCACGGCCCGACTCTTCACTCTCTGTCCGTCTGCCTGACTCTCTCTGTCTGACTGCTGTGACTGACTCTCTCTGTCTGACTGGTTGCGACTGACTGACTCAAGAAGACTGCCTCGATTCCCGTCTTCTACCTGTCTCCTCACTCACTGTTCACGGGAACGCTACCTCACCGACTGTCCACGGCCCGGCTCACGATCCACCCCTCGGACGGACTCATCCCTCTCTACCTGTTAATCTGACTGGCTGTTTCTCGGCCAATGAAAGTTACTCACGTGGTTCCCTTCTTCGGAAGAACAACCAACCACCGCTCAGCACCCGTCCCTGGGCGACCAATGGGGCAGCGTTGTTTCCGATCCTTGACCACGCCCTCTCACGTGGGACTTGGGTAGTTTCTTGACAACCTTGAAGCGGTTTTGGAACATCTGGCAATCCATTTGAGCTACCTCCTGTCAACCACTTTAACATCAGGCGCTCGCCCTTTTGTCTGGCGCGCCTCTGGACACTGGAAACATTTTCCAGATTTTGATGACACATGTGTCGCTGGCTAATCTCCTTTTTTTCGATAAGAGCCTAATTTGCATGGATTGCGTATCCTATCTTCATACCGTCACAATATATACGAAATTTGACTGCTGATGGTCAACGTTATATATGTTTAAATCTAAATGTTACCGATCAGTAATCTATAGTAGTGTAATTTGTTTACTGGAAATACGAAGTAGGTAAATGAATACATTGCCAAGTTAAAATGTTTGTTTATTTATTTCTAACTTGAATAACCTCATAAAAAATTTTTTTTATAACGATCTTTCGGTTTTAACGAACACTCCCCTCACTCGCATTAATCCCTTATATCGAGGTTTTGCTGTAGTTTCTGCAAGTATATGCTCTATTTGGAATTTTGTCCACTGTATCTTATACTTTTGCATGAAATTGTTAAGATATTACCTGAAGTAGCAAGTACATTTACTTAAATTTGGTACACTGAGCCTACTTATAAAATAATTCAGAATAACCTTTATGAAGCAAGTGAGAACAAACGAAAAATTCCCAACAGCGATAGTCCGTCCCGTCGCAGATCCGTGGCATATTACAAAATTCCCGTATGGCCCTTCAGCAACGCTGAAATGACTTCATGGAGGAAGGTGGAGTGTGGGATCCACATAATCGTCGCCATTCGCTGATAAGTAATGTATAAAACGCGGTTAGACAGTGAAACGGCGCGATCATAAAGAGCTGCCCCGCATCTAATTGTAATAGAATAATGGAAACGTAATATGGCGTTATGCGGTCACGTCCTGTACGTCGGACTCGGCCCTTAATGCCGCATGATAAAAATCCTGTTGGGAACGGGGATGCAGGGAGGGCGAGACGGCTCGTCGAAATTAACTCACTGGGGACTTATGGTTAACAGACGAAAGGAAATTGTCCTGATGGGAGCCATGCTATTTACTGCGACATGACAAATAGAGAAGGAAAAGCAAAACTGTGTTAGGCTGGACCGCTCGAACGACCTTAAGGGAGGGTGCACTTTCGCAACCCCCTCGACCCCCTCCTTGACTCGTTACTTCGTTAATTGGGGGCGAAGGCTGCTCGGATGCTTACATGACCCGAAATTTCACTTTGATGCCAGATTAAGATTCCACGATTTCCACGTGTATTTTCTTTATATGTTGTTTGGATTTGGTATGCATTTACCCACCTACTTAGGCAAAGCTCAAGGCGACGCTACATGATTGTGTACCTGTCGGTTTTGACGCTATCTCGACATCATTGGTAGGTGCACAAAATAAATTATAATAGCAAAAGCATACCCGTGAATAAAATTATTGGCTTGGGTGCACGCGAGGGACAAATGTATTCCAGGGGACCTACATCTAAAACGATTTCATTTGGAAGTCAAAACTGTAATTGATTTCCTATTGTAAGCATTCTCGGGAGGGAAAACATCTTTCTTTGAGCTTTTGCATAACGCGGAATAATGAAATATTATTTTACACTGTATTGATAAAGGGATAAATGGTGCAGCCGCCGCAGCCGCAGCCACGTTTCCGACATAAAGTATGTAGAGCATAAGTTTGATATCTATATCGATTCGGGGGTATAATTTATTATTATCCCGTTTTATAGAATCCAGCTCGCAGTTTCTTTATCAGCCGCGTCAGGGTAACTTGTTTCTTATCGTTCAAGTGGCACGCCGACGCCGACGCTCTATAAGTCTTTACGTACAGTTTAATCTTTCGGGAGCATGTTGAATAAAAAGTGCTTTTCAGCTACGTTTCATTGTTTCCCACCGTTGCATTTGCGAGAGAAGTTGAATAACCTTTTTTAGCACCCTCTTTCGCGCATATCCTCGCAAATTTATTACACATTTGAGTTTATAACTGATTAATTTTATATGTACTTAATATGCAGAATCCTCATGAAGAAATTAATGGTCAGTAACGCAGTATCAGTGCATCCACATTGTCCCTGGTTGACTATCCAATGTCCCAAGTAGTGTATCAATCATGAGCACGAGGATGATGATTGATTAAATCTATTGAAACTGCTACTACTGCCACAATAGCGGAGCAGCACGGAGCTATAGGTTGTAAATCAACATCAAGTTGTCTATTTATGCCCCGAACACGACCGGGCCATGATTATTTGCATCGCGAATTGCATATCTAACCCTAGCAATTATAATAAGCCCGGGGCTATTTATTAAAATGAACCATAGCTTTGTGGATGGACGTGTTTGCACAAGCCTCTGGCCTGCGAATGGGTAACTAACCAATTGTGCCGTTCCCATTAGTTACTTTGTTCGTTGTTCATTGTAAAATTCGTACAATAACAAACCCAGATAGACTTATTTAATTGCTTTAATCGCCCTTTGACGACAATCACTGCAGTTTTTGCACACTTTGATCAACTTTGCTTTTATACTAACTCCACTCCGTGCTCAAGTTCAATGGCATTTTAAATTCCTTTGGTGCGAAATGTGTACTAAAGTCTACACACAGGAAAACTTTTAATGGTTTGGAGAAACATTTATCTGACCTACACAAATATTTGTACCCGAATATTCTTCATTTGAAACTATCTCAAACATGGAACATTTATTCTCACAAACAACGGACATGGGGATTAATTAGCAACACTTGGTTTCTAATAAATTTCGAAATTGTTCGATAAGTCTGATTAAACATACTGTAAGTGTCAATACGAACAATAGTTATGGGAGATAAAGTTATTATGTTGATATTAAAATGTAGTCATACTTTCTTAACAGTTTTATCGGTGCAGTTTTGCTAAGCATCATTGGACCCCTTCAAGAGCTTTAAATACATCGTACCTCTTAGGTATAAAGTCAATTATAACACACATTTAGAAATAAGAGGTTAATTACGTATATAAACCAGAAAATGTGGTCATTTTCTAAGAGTATTAAACATGGATATTTTCACCTTTTAGCGAATTATTGCTAACGAAGCAAGAATATAAGAATTTTATAAAGGTGTGTAGCTTTAAAATGATTTGTAATTGTGTTTTACTATTAGTTAAAGAGCTTGATCTCGGTCGTAACCCTATATACGCAGTGTAGTTAGAACGGCAAACACCGTCGTCGCAAGCGGCGCATTCGTTCAGGTGTCGTGTCACCGTCTAGCGCTTTCATGAAGAAGTGGCTCCAAGATATTGTATTTCTATTCACAAAGGTCTCCTCATTCAGTATTAAATTCAATTATAGCCGCCCACTGCCTCTCCTTCTCAGCAAACCTTCTTCTCTTACTGTCTTGTACGTCACAATTTATGGAACCATCTGTCTTCAGGGCCAGTAAATAGTTCCCACTGCACGAGGAAAATATCGCGCCTTGGAAAAGAATAATGCCTGGACGATGGAAGTTATTACATTACCTGAACCCTTCGATTACGTTTGCCGGGGAAACAAAGGCACCGGGGACTTTTATTTATAATTTTCCAAGAATGAAGGCGACTGCTCCGGCCGGCCTGCCTCGCTAATAACCTAGGAAAGGGGCACAATATTTCCAGATATCTGTCAACAGGTTGCCACTTAGATATATTGTATATTCTGATCTATGCCAGAAAGCTTGTGTATACGGAAAATAGGAGATTTGGGCGCGCATCCATAAATATATCAAAGTAAAGCGGAAATGTCATCTATATGTTTGCATAGCGGAATTGCCGGGATGAGATCTTTAAAAAGGTAACTTGGAGATTTCGCAGACGTTATTTATTTATTGCGAGTTTCACTGCAAGCATCCGTTTTTCCATAAGGACGCAAATTTGCGAGAATATCAAAATATGTACGCTACCCTATCGGTTAATCTGATTTCGGAACGCTTTAAAACTTTCGGCAGCGAATCATGGAAGTGATTTCCATCTCTAATGGCAGCAGCTACTCGACGTTAAGTGGATTTCAATATACTCTTGAAGAGATTAACAATTGGAACGACAGCACCATCTGTTGACCTCGGGTCAGCGAGGACATGCGAAGTGGACACCTCATCGCACTTATAAAAGCACGTCGGCAGACCGTTATTATCACCCTTCTAGCTCATATTCGCCGCAGATTTCCCTCGCACACACCTCCACCGCAAGATATTACCACTGGTAATAACCCTCCTCTGCGATATTTCACAGAAACAAATTTCACGGTACATATGATAAAATTCCACGTTGACTGCGCGAACGTGCAATTAATTCTGTTTTCTTACCCCACCGAGTTTTACCCAAAGCCGAATTCGTAGTTATTAGATTTGCATAATCAGCCTGCGTTGCGTTCTAGGGAGGCGCAACTGCCAGGTAACTACCTGGAAGTCCCGAGACCAAATTTTAGATGAATTTCGCACTACACGATACATCCTACACCCCGCACAACAATAAATATGAATTATGGATACCGCTTATCTCTCCTCAAAATATTATTGCTGTTGTGAATATCCCATTTATTGGTTTCCCGATAGGGCTCCTCCAGACACTATTTTAAAGGAGAGATACTTCAGTCCACGCTGTTAGTCTATTGATGGCTCGGTTTATTCCAATACATCCGTTATTTTACGATGGCTCTTTCAGATTTTGTTGCGTTGGTATGCACATGCAATAAAAATCAATCAAAATCCGTTTGATCGCCGAAATAATTATTACTAAGCCGCGGTGTGTGGACGCCTGTTCAGTATTCAGTTAAGAGACCGAGGCCTTTCTCTCTTAAAAGATTAATCTTTAATCTTCGACAATCGGTAAGGTTCCCACACCAGTGAGTCATTCTCTTGGATTTCCAATATAAATGTATATTGGAACCGAAAGAACGATTGTCTCGATTGTTATTGAATCACGCGTAGGGACGACGAGTGATTAATGAAATGTGAGTGCCAAGATTGAGTCTGGCTGACTTTATCATGACAAAATGACTGGCTCTGGGTCTGACGGCCCTCTCGTATCGGTTTTAATGGATACCGCTCGTTAACGAACTCTTCTCGGCCTTTCTTTCGCGGAAGGCCCTTCTTATTGCCCGTAAAACGCAAAAATTGCCCCAAATTGCGACGTCAATTGCCTATGAAATTGCTGATTGGCCAAACAGTTAGGGACAATCGTTTCAACATATCATTAATACGGACGGGTTATTATTTTACAATCATTAACATTATAAATAAATGCGCACCGTGTCTACAGAAATATGTATGTAATAAACCAAAATATCCCAACCGTAATGATACACATTTTCTGGGGAGAATCAGAAATGACTGCTTGAGATAGTGAAATTACAAAGCGATAATACATGTTACTGTAGTATAAGCATGGTGCCGTTTAATTATGTCGGAGCGTTTGCTTATACACATTACAATAATAGATCTATTGTAGTAGTTTATACATAACTCGTTTTATAAGTAAGGCGCGTGTACACATCAATTGCATTTGCGGTGCGAATTAAGCGGTTTGCAATTTAACCAACCAACATAATAAGGGATTATTACCCTACGCATTTAAGCCTATTCCCTATGTGATTACGTTCTGTTCCTTCGAACTGGCTGTCTCTATTATATTGAATTAAACACATTGCTCTCTATCTGGGCCTGTACTTCGGGCGATAAGGTTGAATTATTAATATTCGCGTATCGGTGGCATCGGAACGGTAAGGATTATTCGACAATGGTGTAACTGGTACTGTTAGCGTTTTTATCGCCCTAATGCCTGATATTAGAACTTTTCATTCAAATATAGCGAATAAATGACTTCTCACTGACGGAACGGACAGTTTAATGTAAACTTTTATAATCTACACTCAGTTGCAATTGACGCGGAATGAGTAGTTGGTTTGTTTATTTGTTTAAAAAATCTTGTACTGCTTCAAATAATTTTATCATTAGGTTGTATTCTCTTGACGAGGTTTGATAACACCAATCGACTACTGCATAAAACTTGTTAATAATGTCTTTGTATTTATCAGTATTATGTTGATTAAAAGGTCTTACCTACTTACATGTAAATTGTTATGGGAAAATAACCATACTTACTAAATGTGTACCAGTATTGCCTTAAATAATATTGGCAAATCTAGAAACTACCATACAACTTCTTGCAAGGTGACCAACCTATAAACGATTTTTTTTGTTATTATGGTCGCATAAATGTGTATTATTTGTCGAAATACAACTAATTGTAAGTAACGAGAATGGTAACGACTACAGTGAACCGAGCAGACATCCATCATCCTCATCCTCATTTTAATATTAATTTTTAAGTTTGTCATATGACATTATGAAAGTTTCACTCTATATTATTTATTAAACTAGTTAATGCCCGTGAAAAATCACGGGCACCCATGTACACATATATTTATTACCATGTACACATATACTTATTGCCATGTACACGTATACTTATTGTCATGTGCACATATACACCTGACCATGTACACGTGTACATATTACCATGTACACATATACATTTTACCCTACATATATATTTAATCCTATGATTTCGACATATACACGTCATCATGTTCGCTAAAAAT